>WNNJ02001876.1:0-290052 GCA_012934845.2 Pomphorhynchus laevis
TCTAAACTCAACTCACTACGTTCATATGTTGGATTTACATTTAAATCATTAGAATTAACCTCTTTCATTAGTATATCATAATAAAGCTTTTTGTATATGAAGACAAAGTTATTACTAGCTTTTTCAATAGTATTAATTTCGATTATCCTACAATATTTCAATAGTTGTTATTAGATAGTTATCCTTTAATTTAGTAAGTTCTGTATACATATCTTTATTCATTTAATCTTTCCTTTTATAATTGTTTGTTATTTTCATTTTATTTTTAATTTTATCAAATATTTAATCTTTCCAAATTTTAAACTTTGATGTATTTAACCTTTAACTATTAATCAACTTATCAAAGTAAAATATATAACGAATTGTAAATTTTATTTCTATTGAATCTACATTTATATTCTTTTAGTAGAATTTTTCTTAATTCATTGTTTTCAATTAATTCTAGATTATTAGTGCATATATGTTCATAGAATGAATAATTGCATACACGAGCGAATATCATCATTTGGTCGGCTTCATCAATTATCCTCGTGTGAATTGTTTAATCCTAGATGCAGCACTGTACACTACAATCAGCGTAGGTGGACCTCATCAGCAGTGAGCCTACGCCTACATTTCGTGTTTCGGTCCTCTTATGATCTGCTGAAATTTTCCTCTGCTGCCTTTCTGTAAAAAACAAACGATACAGTTTGTAAGGAAAACATTTCCACTTGTGCAAACTGTACGTTGTTTCCGTCTTTTGTAACAAAATGACGGATATAGCACTACAGTTGCCGGAAACAACCGACAATCTGTCTTTTGAATCTTCTTGACAGGAAACCGGAATCTGCCAGGTTAATAGAATGAATAATTGCATACACGAGCGAATATCATCATTTGGTCGGCTTCATCAATTATCCTCGTGTGAATTGTTTAATCCTAGATGCAGCACTGTACACTACAATCAGCGTAGGTGGACCTCATCAGCAGTGAGCCACCTACGTAGTGTACAGTGCTGCATCTAGGATTAAACAATTCACACGAGGATAATTGATGAAGCCGACCAAATGATGATACTCGCTCGTGTATGCAATTATTCATTCTATTAACCTGGCAGATTCCGGTTTCCTGTCAAGAAGATTCAAAAGACAGATTGTCGGTTGTTTCCGGCAACTGTAGTGCATCTCCGTCATTTTGTTACAAAAGACGGAAACAACTTACAGTTTGCACAAGTGGAAATGTTTTCCTTACAAACTGTATCGTTTGTTTTTACAGAAAGGCAGCAGAGGAAAATTTCAGCAGATCATTAAAGGACCGAAACACGAAATGTAGGCGTAGGCTCACTGCTGATGAGGTCCACCTACGCTGATTGTAGTGTACAGTGCTGCATCTAGGATTAAACAATTCACACGAGGATAATTGATGAAGCCGACCAAATGATATATGTTCATATATATTTTTAAAATTAAGACTTTTGCAATCCAATTCAGTTTCTATAATGTTTATAATATTATAGTATTTTATTTCAATTCTTTATTATAATTACAAATTTTTTGTCCTAACGGCGGTAAGGTTACAACTTATAACTTATTTTAGTAATATATTTACTTAAGTCTGATCCTATTATTTCTTTACTATTAGAATTATTTAAAAGTCAAACGGGTCAAGGTTTGATTGAGCGTATTAAACAACATATAATGCACGTAAAGGGACCAATTCTAGTGCTGTTGCTCAGCATTTTGTGAGTTTGAATCATTCCGTTGATTTTGAAAATGCATCTATTTTATCATTTGAAAGTAACTTGTTATCTCGCATTATTCAAGAAGCGTATTTTATCTGAAAAGAACCTAATTTAATGCTTAAACTAAATTATATTATAGTTTATTATTCTAATATTACAAAAAGTAAAATTTTTATTTAATAACTTATTTCGATTTACGAAATCAAACAAATTAATTTATGAATAAATACTAAACCCATGATATTCTTCCATTTCGGTTATATAGTTTTATTGGAACAAAGAAGAAAATAGTTATCCCTTTTTTAAAATATACAATATTTCGATAGCTCATGTTATCATCAGGATTACAATAAAATGATCAAAACATTTCGTTTTTAACATTTTATTGTAATTCTGATGATAACATATTATGACATGCTATGCTTGTTACTTTCAAATGATAGCAAGTTACCTTCAACTGATAAAATATATGCATTTTTAAAATCAATGGAATGAATCAAACTCGCAAAATGCTGAGCAACAGTACTAGAAATGGTCAACACATTGTTATTTCGGATTATTCAAAAAGCGTGTTTTATTCGAAAAGAACCTAATTTAATGCTTAATAATAAATATGATTTCAACCTTAAATTAAATTATAATTAATCATTCCAATATTACATTTTTTTAATTTTTTTATTTTTTATTCGAAAGAATCGGATTATTGTTAAGATACAATTGAATTGGTTGCCCGCAAATGGGCCCCATATTATTACTTAGATAACGTTTAATAAAATGTACGGGATAATTGGGCTTCGGAATCAAGATTACATAAGACTCTCCCTGACGCATGCTGAATTCCTCCGCTGAATTGCAGCCCTTATGCGCTGTAGGAAATGGGATTTTGCCTGGGCGTCGTTTGTAGCTAGCCTCAGTCGCTTCCCAATTAGTTCAAAGAGGGCGGTGGCTTCACATCCTAAGGCGCCGATTGACTCGACAGCTACTGGGACGAAGCTGCAATATGAAGGATCCAGACATGTATATTTGATCAGTTTCCTGCGTTCGGCTTCCGTAGCCAGAGCTCCAGCACCTGCTGCAGAACAATCTACGTGAGACAGAGCTAGGGTGTTCACGCTAGTATGGTTCCATACTATTAGACGTCCACAGTCCCGTGGTACTAAAGTGGCCACATCTGGTCTCTTACCGTCAGTTCGGGATATATCAAAAGGTTTCAAGGAATAGGGGTAACCCGCTGCTGATAAAGCTACCTTTATTATTCCATTCACTTAGGCATGTCGGAAGTGGCGGCCGATAGACCTTTTGCAGTCTAACCCATGCCGGCCTAGTCTATCTACAATTGCGCCGCACTTACAAGTATGTAAGGCACAGAGCGGCAATCCCAAACGAAGGCCAATTGAGATGCGAATCCCCTCGTCGTCTAATCTTGTTCCGGTTCCGCGTTTGGTATTGCCTGTAGGAATGCTCCTGTAGCTGGTGAGGCCACGGCCAGCAATCGTGCTCTTTCTGTTATGTTTGGGGCAGAGTCCGATAGCTTTTTGAATATTAGCTTTAGAATCGGGACACTCCAAGATTTCTGACGCTCTGGATTATCAGGATGATCCGATCTGAGGCTCAATAACCAACTCGACCTTCCCAGCTCGAATTCGGGGTATGTATGTAAGAAAACGAGGCAGCGTACCAACAGTCGCTCGACCAACCTCTGTGTTGTGGATACCGATGACAGTAATGTTGGAAGGGCAGAATCGACAGCTGACGCAATCCCTAAACCAAAAGGGCGATCGGGAGGGTCGCCTGTGTCCAGGCTCGTTCGTCAATGCTAACATTTAACAGTGACTCCAGAGAAGATCGAAGGACTGCATCAAAACTTAAAAGGCCTGCACGTAAAAAGGCCAGTGATGTACGAAGCAAATACGATAACTTCATTCCACCCACGCAGTGCCGCAACAAATAAAGACTGTCATGTTTTGCGAGGAATAAAAGTCTAGTACTCATCTTTGTTAAGCTAGAAGTCGCTCTGTCTAATAATCCATCGATATTGGCATCATCGCCAGTAGAAGAACCCAGCAACGTAGAACGTTCGACTGATACTCGTTTTGATACTGGTAGTGACAGCAAAAAGGAATTATCCACATTATGGTTATCAGTAATAACCTCACATTTATCTTCATTCAAAACAAGTCCTAGATCAAGTCCTCCTTCGCGAATACGAATGTCATCATTTAGATGGCTACATCCTCGGATAAGGTGACGTCGTCTAAGTACCATATATTTAGTGGGATCTGTAATGTCTTACTTAGCCCTATAACCGCCAAGGAAAATAGCATTGGTCCCAGAAGGTTCCCTTGCGGCACTCCCTCCTGTGAAAGTAGGATATCCGGGCCGTGAAATAACCAAGAAGTTTCGTTATAACTTGATTGCACAAAGCGGGAAATGGCAGGGATATAACGGTACGCAGCTGCGAGTAACGATGATCGTTAGATGCAATTAAAAGCATTTCGAAAATACAGCTTAAGCAGAGCGTTCTGTCAGTGCATTAGTCTAAGATGGGATCTGCAAGCATGTGCAGCGGCTTCAGCACCTGACGGCACTCCGACACCAACTTGAAAGGGAGACAGGACAGCAACTGCCTCACCAGTAGCCCGACGACATGCTATTTTGGCCACCATTCTGCGTAAGGTGTCACCAATGGCTATTGGACGAAGTCCGCCATCGGGTTTTTTAAGCGCAATCAACTTAGCTTCAAAGAAAATTGGTCTAAAGCAGAGTGGGACCCCGCCGTTTAGGACCATGGACGATAAATTAGACAAAGCTGTTAGGAAATCTTGTCACGCAGCGGCACAGCCCGGTCCGGTAAGATCCTTCAAATGGATCGGGCTCAGACCATCGGGTCCTCCTGATGCATGGTTAGCAAAGGAGCCCTAAGATTTTATAATCTCCTCAGAGACCACTTGTGGGTAGCGTGTTAATGTATCCTGTGAATTGGGCAAAGACGAATCATTACTGGCTGAGCAAAGACTGGGTGGGTGTAAATGCTTTAAAATAAGAGAGGTCTTTTCTTCGTAAGGGGTGAAAGTATCCTCGCACATTGCTAGTCTCATGGCGCAGCGTGCATCCTCGAGCTCAATTTTTTTGGAAATCTTGCGGCGCAATTCTTCTGGTTCGTGTCGCCTACGTGAACGCTTTTTTTCTTTTTGTTTGTTTTAAAGTGTGTGTAACATTTTAGTATATGATTGTTTTGTTTCTCGGTATTTTCTTTTTATTTTAAGTAGAAATGCGGAACACATCAATTCTTGAATTTTTGTATAAATGTTGAAAACGAAATTTGTTAAACATTTTATTGTAATCCTGATGATAGCAGGAGCTATCGAAATATAGAATTTCTATCAAATAAAGAATAATTTCTGCTTCTTTGTTCTTGTAATAACTATACATATTACTGGAGTTATTATTAATTAATAATAATTGATTAATAATTGATCTACGAATCAATTATTAATTTCAAATAATTAATAATTGATCTTCGACAGACGCTTTTAATATTATTCGAAATCGCGTTGTTTCGTCGTTTAAATTTAGTAAGCAACTTTATACCATTTTTTGTAGATTTTGCCAAAGCATTTGACTCTATAAATAGGTCGCTGCTGTTATCTAAGTTAACTTGTAAGGTTGGTATTTATGGTAGGTTTCTTTCGCTATTGCATCGTATTCTACAGGAAAATACATTGAGAGTGTATGACGGCCTTAACTATTCGCCACCGATTATCGCAAATCGAGGTGTCTTACAAGGCGACCCTTTAAGTCCTCTTCTCTTTTCATTATTTCTAATGGATCACCCTACTAAGCTGAGAGAAATTAACGGCGATAAACTTCAATACTGTATGCTGATGAGTTGCAATTGTGTGCTCGGATATTAGTTCCGGACAAACCGCGTTAGACTTCCCATCTGCGTATTGTAAAGATAATGAATTGTTGATTAATATAAGTAAAACGAAAGTGATAAAATTTCGTAGAGGCGGCCGTCTATATCGGTCTGATCAACTTTTTATCGACAATGTACAACTAGAATTTTGTTCTAATTACACATATCTAGGAATCTTAGTGACGTCACGATGGTCATTTACTTTTCAATTCAAAACAAATGCGCAAAGATAATAGGTGCTACCTCAAGAGTCGCTAATTTAGGAGCTTTATCTTTCGAAGGTGCTCTACATTATTTTCAAATAATGTTACTCCCTTGCTTACTTTACGGATTATCATCCTTCTGGAATCATCCAACTTTAGACAGATGGATAACTGTCAGACTCGATACATTAAAAGAATAGTCGGGGTTTCATTGAAGTGCTCTAGCACTATCGTAGGATACTTAGCAAAGGTGAAGCCATGCAAATATTCTTACAAATATTCAAAATCTTGAAAGTAAGACCGCACTTTTAGACCCTGAGTATGAGTTAACTCATGTTTATACTCAAGCGAATTGGAGAAATCCCTTTTATAGTAAGAGACATCTTATTTGGCGTGCATCATTACATGGATATCACGCTAAAATTTGTGTGAAACGCATAATGATTCATGAAAGATCTTTGACTTGTAATTGTCTTTACTGTTCTGAATGTTGCCAATCACTTTTTCACGTCTTTACATGTGTATACTTATCAAAATTATCACTCAGTAGTATTGACCGGTTAGCATGTCCATAACCTAAATTTGATTATGGTGATTTGATATTCAACAATCAACTATTTTGAATGTTAATTGCAGCATTTTCTATTCAATTTTTCCAATTTATTTGTAAATCTGTTTGTCCTTGTTTGTTTAACCCAAGCTGAAAGGTAAAGTGGTCTTAATAAATCTCAACATTAATTAATAATAATTAATTATTATTAATTATTATTAATAATTTTATTGTTATCCTTGAGTCTATAATAATTCCAGTACTGTGCATAATATTAAAAGATATATTATTTATTTATTAAATGTTTCACTATATATTTGGTATAATAAATAATTGTAATATTTTACATTCTCCAGATGATAAATAATTATTTATTTTAACCATTTTATTATTTAAATATTATACTTTATTATCTAAGGACAAATGATATCTGAAATAATGTACATTATCTATACGCTAATGATTGAGAACAAGTACAGTTTGGATTGTTAGCATTAATAGAAGTTTAGTCAGTCTGAGCAATTCGCTTCTTCAAGTTCAATTATAACTGATTATTCTCTATATTTAAAGACGTCAAAGAAGAACTAGACGTGAGTGATACATCGCAACGTTAGAAGAATTTCTTACGTGTGCATTCAAGCGCCTTAACAAACAAAACTTATGATACTTCGTAATTTTGTCACCGCGATATTTTAAAATTTATTCAATCGGCAATCACTTATAATCACGCAGTTAAAATGTACATGGTTGATTTTACAACTTCAAAGCCCAAGTACACATTTAAATCATATAAATAATAAAAAATAATAAAATTATTATTAAAAATAATTAATAAAAATTAAATAATACGTCCCTATGCGTAAATAATTAAATATTCAGGCTTCTAAAAAGTTCATATATACAAAATCATAACTGATTGTAATAATTTTAAAAAACAAAGTTGACATACGTCTGGTGTAATTAAGCATAAATCGTTGTGAATTCGTTTTCCAACATTAACACTTGGTAGAATTTTGATCTGTACATTTTGCTGTATGTCCGGATCATCGGATCTCCAGTGCAGCGACTCCTAATTTAATAACAGGAGTTATTTAAAATAATATTGTTTAATTCAATATAACAATTGTTAAATAAATTAAATTCAATTTACTCTTTAAATAAAGTATTTTTTAATAAATTAAATCAAATTTTTTTTAAATAAAATAAATTGATCAATATCAATTAATTTAAAAATAACTAATTATTTTATTTATTTAATTAAAAAATTGGATCAAAAAATTGCATAAAATTTTGAATTTGAAATCGAATTTTTTTAATTAAATTTTTCTTAAAATCTTTATAATTTTTTATAATTTTCTATTAAAATGTAATATTATTAAAATGTAATATTATTAATTTATAATTATTAAAATGTAATTTTCTATTAAAATGTAATAAAGAAATATTCTTACAAAGTAAATTCAATTTACTCTTTTAAATAAATTAAATCAAATTATTGAATAAAAATTTATTAAAAATTAATAAATTAAAAATTATTGTCCAGCTATTATGATATACCTATCAATCAATCAATAATCCTTTATTTTTACAAGATGAACATGTATCTTTGTTCATACGATAGACAAAATTTGAAGGCATGAAAAAAATATATATACAAGTAGGAAAATTAAAATTACACATAATATTCTCAAAATGTCTTAAAATTACACAATAAACAGTTAAATAGCAGACGTTCTGAGTAGTAATGCTTAAGTAAGAAGTTGCGCTTTGGCTTTTCTGTATGAGCTAGCTTAACTATGTTATTTGACTTTCGTAGATCGTATCGCTTTTCCATCCCTAAATATTGTGATGATGAAATTGTCAATAAATATTCTACAATGGATGCACGCGATTTCTTTTTCAAAATTGTTCATTGAAACTTCAAGTGGTTCTATATTCTTGCCACATATTTGCTGCCCTCGATTATGAATGCGAATAAGCTTTTTAATTTCAAAAGATGTCATGTCACAAAGTGTAGGATATGCATATAGTAGAACTGAACGTATGGTTGCATTGTAAACAAGCTCTAGCTGGTAATCAAATACACCATTTTGCTTTAACACCTTTAGAAAGTATAGACGCTTAGCACATTTAGATGCGGTATCTTCAACATGCCTCTTCCAAGACAAGTTCGACTTAAATATCAAGCCCAAAATCTTTAAGAAACTGACTCTCTCTAGACCAAAGTTTAACAACATTGAATTAGAATGAGGTCGTCTAAACGCAAAACTGAATAATTTTTGACTTCGTCACATTTATACTAAGATCATTACACGAGCACCATTCTTTAAGATTACTTAATTTCTGTTCAATTATAATGTTAGATTGTATATAGTTGTCACCGCGGGTTATTATAGTAAGATCGTCTGCATATTTAAAACATTTTGACGAGGAACAACTGACACAGTAATCATTCATGTAAATTCCAAATAGAAGCGGTGCAGTTAGACTTCCTTGTGGAACACCTTTAAATATACAACGCGGTTCTGAATTTGATCCTAGGTGAGATATAAATTGAAATCGATTATCTAAATAGGAGTTCGAAAAATTAATATGCCAATCAGAGAATCCTGCGTTTTTGAACTTTCTTAATAGTTTCGCATGAGATACGTTATCAAAGGCTTTCGAAATGTCAATCTGTAAAAGCTGTACTACAGGAAAGAAGCGATAGTCTAGAGTATCTACCAAAACATGATGGATTGACAATAGAGCATTGTTTGTCGATCCTGCGGGTCGAAACGCAAATTGATTGTTGTCTAAATAGTTACTATATTTGTGATAAATTCGTCGACGAAAACAGCTTTCTAGTATTTTAGTGATGACCGGAAGCAACGATATTGGACGATCTGCCATTTTAGATATTGATTGACCTCCTTTCGGAACTAACACAACCTTAGACATCTTCAAACAATCAGGAACATTTCCCGATCGAAATATTTCCGAAAATAAATGTGCTAAAGGTTCAGACAATACATCTTCCAAATACCGGAGTATCCAAGCGGGCAGTCCTTGGCCACATGATTTTTTTGAACTCAAGCGAGTTAATTCCGAACTCATTTCTGATGCGGAAACGACAACATCCAATGATTCATAACGTATAGTTTCATTCGTAATCCTAGTTTTATCCAATACTGGCGTGATTTCCTCATTTATTTCATTTAAGGCAAATACTAAATCAGATTGTTTGTTAGCAAAATCTGATTTACATCCACTAGGCTTTAGTCGTGAAATACCTTTCCAAAAGTCTGACGAATTCCCTGTACCTAGCAGTTCCAGAACAAATGACTTCTTGGAAATATTTATGAGACTGGAAAGTTTATTCGTTAATTGTTTTTCTTTAATTAAGTTTCCTATTTTATGATTTAAATCACCTGCTAGTAAAAGGTTTTTATTTAATACAAGAATTTCCTTTATAGAATGCTCTAAAATATCAAGTGCAACATCATGTTTACCACTTGGAGGGCGATAAAATACTGCAACGACGAGAGCAAAACTTCTTGTTGCTGAACACTTGCTTACTTGTAATGATAGACATTCAATATAAGTTTCCATTATGTTCTTAACTGTTGCAACTATTAGAGAACACGAAGTACGGATGTATACTGCTACACCACCTCCCAAAGTCGTACGATTACATGTGAATAAGTCAAAGTGAGGAATAGTGTAACCCTCCCAACAATCTTCGTCAAACAACGTTTCGTAATCAAGATGATATCAATTTTATGTATTTCTGCCTAGCATTCAAGATGAGATAACTTATTTCGAAGATATCTTGCATTAGTGTAAAATATTTAGGATACCATAAACTCCTAACTCTCAATTTAGATTTTTCTGATTCCAAAGGTATGACCGAGTAAACGTATCTTATCGAATTTTGACAAGCTGCATTTGGCTTCAACCAAAAATCTGACTCAATTTCAAGGCAACACGTTTCCTCGCTATCCGAAAATTCTGACCCGCAGGATTTTCGACTTGATCTTGACACTTTACATTATCTAGTTTGATATTTCATCGCATTAGGTTTCTATGTTCAGAACTTAAATCGCGGCTTATTGTAATATCATTAAAGGCATGTCCTTTAGAACGTAATATAATTTCAGAAGCAGTTTTGCTGTCAGAAAAAACTACTTTTAGAATACGACCACTTGATATTGCATGACTTTTATGTTTTCTCAAACAAAAAGCCCAAACAACCCTAATACTATTAGCGATTTATTTATCTTCATAAGAAAACATAAGATATAATGTGTTATGCACTGTAATTAAGTCTGAATCTACTTGGGCTTGTATCGATGCATTGGGTATTTCGGGTATATGTGAAAATATTAGACATCGTTCACTAGGGGCATATTTGCGTCGTGGTAAATTTGACTTTAAATTATTTGCGGTTGATCTAATTTCTGAAGTAACACATCCAAATATGTTGTTATGTAAAGTTGAAGCCTGACAGTATAAGTTTCGTGGATGAGTAACTTGGGATCCGTGGTACAAACTAGTAGGGGTGCCTACAATAGGTGTTTTTGTGTTTTTATTATATGACTTATGATGGGCGCGCGATTTATTATTACGATGGATATCAATTATAGAAGAATTTACGATTACTCTATAGTGCGTAGTTCTAGGTAAGAGAGTTAACTTAGAGGATTTTGTGGTAGTTTGCTGGGTTATGTTCGAATTTTGAATAGGTGAAGTATGATCATCAATTAATGTTATATTATCATTGAGATTTGTAGAACTATTGTTTGATAGCAAATGATGGTAAGGAGTGGAGCTGTGATGTGGCATGTTATAGTTTCTGTCACATGATATTGTCTTAAAAAAGATTTGAGAATCCTTTTTAAGAGAAAGAAATTTATTATTATAAAAAAGATTTAATTTCGTAATAATAATAATAATAATAATAATGAGAGAATTTATTATACCTCTTTACCTTTCGGTATTGGGTAAACAAAATAAATACACCAAAAGTTTATCAATTTTATAAATTGTATTTCAAAATCTTCTCCTACTGTCAATATCGGATAGTGACAGATTTTTCAAAATAGGGCAAGTGAAGATATGCAGGTTAGATGCGCATTCATTTTTGCAAAGAACACAAATGCACAAAGAGCACCGTGCATGTACTGGAATTCTAATAGCGCAGAATTTATCGTGATATCCATGGACAGATGCTCTCCAGATCAGCGGTCTTTTCCTTGCACAGGGTTCTCTCCATTTAGTCTGTAAGAATGCCGGAGTAAGATAAAATTCAGAATCCAATGAAGTCGTCTTTCGAAAGAACATGTTCAGATTAGTAGTAAATGATGCAGTGTGTTCAAGATTAAATGTTGAGCAGATGTATTTAGAGCAAGGTTCTAACGATGATAGTATCGCTATAACCGATGAAGAACATTTTGGTGAGACTCCAACAATTCGCTTCACGAATCTCCATTGACACTTGTCCAACTGCTGAAAATTGAAGGGACTTAAATCCGACCAGATAACTGGCAAAGCATATGAAACTATGGGAAGCAACATACTTCGAAAATACCGGAGGGCTCCTGAGAAAGATAAAGAACCTAAGTTTTTTGCATAAGAGGTTGCTACAACTAACTTCGAGGATTTACGATGTAGGTGTTCAGTAAATGACCATTTCGACGAAAGTAATACTCCCAAATAATTGTAACTATTGCAGAATTCTAAATCTACATTGCCTATTCTCAGCATGTCACATCGACGCAAAGGTCCACCTAACCGAAATTTAAGGGCTTTCGATTTATTTACGTTCACCGTCAACTGATTTGATAAACAATAGGATGACAGAGCATCTAACGCACTTTGAGCGGATAAAAGATCTTTGGCTAATATTACTAGATCGTCGGCATAGAGGGTACAAGAGACTTCATTCGATGCATGACGAAGATGCATAGGCAAATCCATAACAAAAAAGGAAAATAATATAGGGCTGAGTGGATCTCCCTGTAAAACACCGCGATTAGCAAAAAAGAAATCCGAGGTGTTAATACCATCAGATACTTTAAGGCGATTAGGCTGAAGCACAGAATAAATAAGATACAAAAAGCGACCACTAACGGACACTCTGGTGGAAAGTTTATCAAGTAACAAAGACCGATTCACTGTGTCAAATGCTCGCTCAAAGTCAACAAAAGTAGCATACAACGGTCTACGATTAGCGAAACAATCGGTGACTTCGTCACGGACATGCTTTATTGCATCGGACGTTGACCGTTTCGGGCGGAATCCATACTGCTCCGTAGGTAAGAGATGCTCGCGAAACTTAATAAGGCGCATATACATTATATGAGTCAATAACTTATAACTGTGATTCAATATCGCAATCCCCCTGTACGCATCCAGTGAATCATAGTCACCCTTGCCCTTATGCAGGATCTTAATTACACCGTCGCGCCACGAAATCGGAAACGGATGACCTGCAAGAAGTAGATTGAAAAGTTCTGTCCAGTAGTCTATCAAAATATCGATAGTCGACTTTAACTGTTCTACGCATAATTGATCTAACCCGGCAGCTTTATGATCTTTTAAGATTGATAGGGATCTTACGACTTCAAACGGCGTAAAAGGTAAATTCAGAGGATCTGAACCGTATATTGAATTTATGCATGAAACTGCAGATAAACGTACAGGCATGTCTTCTAATATTGAATGGCGCAAAATAGATTGGAAGTGTGATTTCCAATTTTCTATTTGAATCCTGGAATATGTTCCAATGTTAGCTTTCTTAAGTATCCACGGTGTCGACTCCGCCTTAGACAATTCCCGTCGTTCAATCTCTAAACGTCGTTCTCTACGATACATCGATACAAGTTTAACGTAAAGCCTACGTAAATCTACAAAATATT
Organism: Pomphorhynchus laevis; assembly: GCA_012934845.2. Taxonomy (NCBI): domain Eukaryota; kingdom Metazoa; phylum Acanthocephala; class Palaeacanthocephala; order Echinorhynchida; family Pomphorhynchidae; genus Pomphorhynchus; species Pomphorhynchus laevis. The sequence goes on from WNNJ02001876.1 coordinate 13,292, forward strand.
TCCTTACCTTTAAATCGAACCGATAACTTTTATTTAATTGAATTAAATGTTGCTGGAACTGTTTAAACCAAGCGGGTTTTACTAGGTATGATTTTTTTTTGGAATAGTCGGATTCATATCTACAAGCCGATAGAAGGGTGGAAATTACAGAAGTAATGCTGTTCCCCAGTTCTCCTGATCTAAGGAATTGAAAAGCTAGATTTATTTGACTATAATCAATTGCTGAAGTACATAATTTCCTGCTAGGTTGACGGGGCAAATCTATTGATTGTATGTTGCATATGCAATCGAAAATACACGAGACAGGTTTGTGTTTACGAACTAACGCCCATTTTGAAGATAGTTCTAGCCCTATATGTCTTACATGCACGTTAGTAAATATGATGTCTATACAGCTTTTACCTGTAGAAGATTCGTAGGACCAATTTTCATTAGGGACGTATAACTTTAGATTTATAGACTTAAAGTAATTGACAAGAATTCGCAGTTTTCCTGTGATTGGACTGGTGAATCTTGCATTAAAATCTCCTGCGATAATTATCGGGACTGTGCTGTTTAGAGTTGAAAGAAGCTGAGAAATTTCGTCAATAATATCTGCCGCGGTAAGTGTGGGTTTGAAATAGCATGCGATAAAAGTGATGACAGGTGTTTCAAGCAGTATAGAATTCAGCAAATACCTACATTGCCAATCCCTGAAGGCTCTATTTAAACCTAAAATTATTCCACCCGCGGGGCGACCACGAATGCCCAATAAAGCAGGATTGTCAAATGTATAAAAACCAGGTAAAGAATAATTATTAGTAAACATGGTCTCTAATAGTACCACAACGTGAAAGGTATCGAACCAGGATTCAATGCCTTGCTCGATCAAAGACGCCAAACCTTCCACATTAAATAGTAACAGTCTAAAAGACTTGTGGTGCTCACAAACCTGACTACCACTTCTTGCAGAAGAGGATAGTCATATAGACGACCCATCCATTAATGAGGAATTAACGGGTGTTGTGCCTACCTTTCCATTATTCGGTCTACGAACAATTTGAAAATTTCTAATTATGTAATTACTATTTGGGTTTGCAAGTCTTTTCTCTTGTAGCTGTTTGCGCAGAACCTGATTGGCAACACGCTCTTCGGGGGAAAAATCCGGTATGATGTAAACATTCCTAAAACGATCAACTTTTCTCAATTTATAAGAGTTTAATAAAACGTTGCTGGCCGTTACCTCGTCCGTTGAAACTAAAGTCCACGGAGGAATGTCTGTTCTTTTGGCTGGAAGTCGATGGACCTTAATTGAAAATTTTGCAGTTATTTGAATGCCTACAGCGGATAAAATGTCTCTAACACTAGCTTCATCATCCGCTGTATTTGGTAGATTGCGTATAATAAAATTTGACGAGCGCAAAGCTGATTTTTTGCAACTGTTAATGATTTCCAACGGGGAGTAGATACTTGATTTAATATTAGCAGTGGCAAGGATAGAACGCGTTACTTCTCTACGTACTACACTTGCGAAACTACGATTCTGAAATGGAGAGGGTTTGTGAGATGATAGATTTTGAGAAAGGTTAGAAGATATTTCCTTGGATTGTGCTAATTTTAGTTCATCGATCTTAGCCTCCAAATTGCTTATAGCAACATTCGCCTGTTCTAAGGATTGTTCTATAGTTGTAATGCGTTTTGCAGCACAAATTCCACAGATGAATCGCTGAAGAAAGAAATCTCGAGATACCCTACGAGGAGACTTGACAACAGTATATAAAGAACAACCAAAACCGTCACATTTCAATTCAAATGACACGTACTCGCTAGAATCATCGTGACTTAACGGAATGGAATCAAGCTTATCTACGCTACGTGCAGTAAGCTGAGACAAATATGCAGATTTGGGAGCGTCAATAGAAGAATTCGCACGGTTGGAACACCTGCTACCAGGAAGACAATCGACACAGAGTTTGCCGGACTTTGCACACAAACAGCTTTTGCAAACAGCATTTCGACCATTACATTGGCAACAATGAGAAGCAGACATTTTTCTTTTGTAATTAGCTTGAACAATGATTGCTGCTCGACACTCGTTGCTCGAAGGTTGTCGCAATATTGCTTGTCAGTAGATTGTATGTCCAGTGATTGTATAGAATGTATGTTGTAAGTAGTATATTAAGCAGCCAAGAAGGTTGTCGAAGGTTTTTCGAAGGTTGTCGTAATATTGCTTGTCAGTAGCCAAAAATTCGATGGCGATCCATTGTCTCTGTGTATTTACTTTAGATCTCAAACTTTTTTAAATTGATAATGTTATTTTATCCATAACGAAATTAAATTTATTTCTAATATTTCGGCATAACTAATATTTATAATCAGAAATATTCAAATGTAGTTAATTGTTATTCAAATAGCTACGTTTATTTAAACTTAGCTAGGTTTACTTAAACTTATTCTGAATAAATATTTCTGATGATGACAGATTTGTTCTGTCGAAATATTGAAAATAAATTTAATTTTCATTTGCTGAGCATGGCCTTTAATCCAATAACATTGAGGTATTATTTCAATTTTAGGATTTTAAATTTAATTAATTTAAAAATAATATTGAGTTAAATATATACATGAACTTTTTTGTTCAGAATTAAAAGCTTACTGAATTTCCAGTTATAAGCAGTACTTTGTGACCTTTCTTAGCTAAACCTTTAATCACTTCGCCAAACCGCCTAGCAACTCCGCTTATGTACGGATAAAAGCTTTCTACTATCATCAATATCCGGAGCTGGCCATCTATACAAGTCGTTGCGTTCAGTAATTCCACAACCATCTATAAAGGAATAAAAATATGAATGAAAAAACTTTGAACTTGTAAAGCAAGAATAGATAATGAAATGGTATGCATTTAACAAATAACACTTACCAGATAAACTAATTTACCTTCAATAATGTCATATCTTAAGTTAAAAACATTTATGCTTTAAGTGATAAAACAAGTTTGACTGGAAAAATTGGATTGCAAACGTTACGATATTAAATGCAAATACGACAAGATAACATGTTAAGAAGGAGTTATCTGATGCAAACCTGAATATATCAAATCTCGTATGCTTGAACAATATGCTTTCTATTACAATAAGATTCACTAGGTAATTAAATTTCATCAGAGGAAATACGTCATTAGCACGTATTTTGCCCCGTTGCTATGTTGGTTCTAGGAATAGGGCCGACACGAGATAAAATAGCAGTTCCTCCTGATAACCTCTAATCCTTATTCTGATACAACTTTTGCTATTTATTAGTCAATTCATAAAAATTGACTTTTATTTTAAATTTCAATTTAAAATTTTAACTTGATATAAATATAAATTGTATAAAATCTTCTATTATTATTTATTATTTATTTTTACTTAAAGTTTATACATGGTATATAATACATAGACTCAATTATCTGATATGATTTAACTGAAGAGCTGTTAGCCAAATAAAACATGATAAAATTCAAATGAGAGTAATAAATTTAAATAATGTAAAAAGAATTTAATTAAAAATTTAATTATTAAATTTAATTTTAATTAATTATTTAATTAAAATTATAAATTTAAGAGTTATAAATTAAATTGTATAAAATATTATATAATTATTTATTTTTTATATTTATTTATCTTTATTTCTAATTTTTTTAAGTATAAAATACGAAGAATCCTTTATCTGATTTGATTTGTAAAGAATAATAATTATAATAATTATATTAATTATACTAATTATGTCGGTCCATAAATATTTTTCGCTTAATAGTATAAATTTATTTTTAATATTTAAAATACTCGTAGACTCAGTTATCTGATTAGATAATTTATATTTAATAGACTTTTTGGGTATAATTTGATGGAATCAATAAACACACACGATTTTGATAGAGATCTATCAAAATCGTTATGTAGGTTAGTTTAGAAAACACTAATGACCTATATTCCTTATTAATAATAAACATCGTATATTTTTTTATTAGTCAATGCATAAAAATTGATTTTTGTTTTAAAATTTTAATTATAAATGTTATCGTTATATAAATTTTTATTTTATAAAATCTTATAACATTTTATAATTATTAATCTTTATTTTTATAATCAATCCCTCGATCTTCCACTGTGCCCTTAATAATTATCCGGATAAGCTCTCAAAGAATAGTCATTCAATTCTTTAACATTGCGATTTTAAATTATATAAATGCGTAATAAAAGCTATAAAATCATTATCAAGCAAATAAACACAAAAAAGACCTGTTAACCAGTCGTGCCAGTCATCTTATGTTTTTCTTTTTTATTGTATTCAACACGTTTATGCACTGACATTGTCGGATGATAAAATTTCTTAACCTGACTACATTTAATAAGACAGCTTTATGTGAAACAATAAATTGAGCAAAATTTGAGTTATTTGTTATCTGAAATAGCAACAAACCACAAATGCGCTTTTTCCATTTCTCTTCCTGCTGAGGATATTTTCTTTCTATCTTCACATTCCATCATTATCCAGATAATGCTGTCAACGAATAATCATTAAATTTTTTATAGTATATTAAAACTATTACGTACCAGCATCGACACTTAAAGTTGTTATGTCGTATGCGCATCGCCAGATCAAATGTTTTGAATATCTTGCTGGAATGCATTGCATAGACGTTTCTTATAACACAGATATTACGCAAAGCGGGATTAACATGACTTAGATTCTTACTTTGGTAAACTTATTAATAGCGAAAGCATAAACACATTTTAGATATAAATTTGGAAAGATTAATATAAATCATATAAATTTAGAAATATATAACTGATAAAAATGTAAAAATAATAAACAAAATAAAAGGAAAGATCAAATTAATAAAGATTAATATACAGAACTTACCAAATTAAAGATAATTATATAATAGGAACTATTGATAAAGCCAGTAATAACTTTGTCTTCATAGGCAAAACGCTTTATTATGATATACTGATGAAAGAAGTTAATAATAATGATTTAAATATAAACACAACATATGAATGTAGTGCTTTAGAAACAATTATTACAAGTCATTGTTCTATAATAGATAATAAGGGTTTGAAAGGTGAATCAGATAATAAAACTATACCTTTATTATGTTGGAATATAAAATTACATAATAATCCAATAAAACCTAGGTTCATATATATTACTTTTAAATGTACATTAAAACCACTTAGTTTTAGTAAAATAAATGATCATATATGTATCCATAGTCTTTAATTAATTGAAAATTGTGAATTAAGAAAGCTGCTATCAAAAGGGTATAAATATAGATTAAATAACAACAACGACAAAAATAAAATTTACAGTTCGTTATATAATAACTTAAATGCTTACTTTAGTAAGCTGATTAATAGTGAAAGCTCGAATATATCTAAGATAAAAATTTGGAAAGATTATATATTTGATAAAATTAAAAATAAAATGAAAAAAACAAACAATTATAAAAGGAAGGATAAAATTAATAAAGATATGTATAAAGAACTTACTAAATTAAAGGATAACTATATAATAACAACTATTGATAAAGCTAGTAATAACTTGTCTTCATATGCAAAAAGCTTTATTATGATATACTAATGAAAGAGGTTAATTCTAATGATTTAAATGTAAATCCAACATATGAACGTAGTGAGTTGAGTTTAGAAACAATTATTACAAGTCACTGTTCTATAATGGATAAAAAGGGTATAAAGGTTGAATTAGATAATAAAACTATACCTATATTATATTGGAATCCAAAATTACATAAAAATCCAATCAAACCTAGGTTCATATGTAGTGCGTTTAAATGTACATTAAAACCACTTTCTGTCTATATGAATAAAATACTTAAAGTAATTAAAGCACATTTTAAAAAATATCGCAAGGTAATCGAAATTAATACTGGTATAAAACACTATTTCAGTATTAATTCTACAAAAGAATATTTAGAACATCCAGTTCTTTTAATGTTCTTGCTTGTAACTCGCGTAAATCCTCTCCATTTAGACAAGAATTGTAGGTATCACTGAGGGTCTTAGAAGATAAAAATAAAATTTACAATTCATTATATAATAACTTAAATGATTACTTTAGTAAGCTGATTAATAGTGAAAGCTCGAATATATCTAAGATAAACATTTGGAAAGAATATACATTTGATAAAATTAGAGAGAAAATGAAAATAACAAACAATTGCAAAAAGATAGATAAAATTAATAAAGATATGTATACAGAACTTACTAAATTTAAGCATAACTATATAATAACAACTATTGATAAAGCTAGTAATAACTTTGTCTTCATATGCGAAAAGTTTTATTATTTATACTCACGAAAGAAATTAATTATAATGATTAAAATGTACACTTAACATACGAATGTTGTGATTTTAGTTATTACAATTCACTGTTCGATATTGAATAAAAAAAGTATTAAGGTTGAATCAGATAATAAAACGATACCTTCTATTACATTTGAATACAAAATTACATAAAAATCCAATAAAACATACATTATGTAGTGTTTTCATCAGCAGATGACCCAGTCCTACATTTCTCGTTTCGACCCTTATTATATGCTTACTCCGTACACTAGTGCTGATCGGATTTGAATTCAGGACGTGTATCGTGATTCAACATTACTTCCACAAGGCTGGCTGCTCCAGTGGTGTAGATATACATTTCTGTATATTAAGTTTGGTAGGGGATCGTATTCTAACGATCTAGTAGAAACCTACCTTATGTGTTTGATCCGCTAGCCGGATTACTGTTTATCATGATGATGCCATTCGCAATGAATGTTTTTAATTGCACTTGATTGCATTTGTGAGCTGAAATTCTTCTGATTGTAGCACGACGTTATCATCACATGTGTTGTTTCTGTTATTGATATTGTTATTAATAATGTCTTTATTTATTTATTTATTTATTTGTTATTGATACTGCAGGACGCTACTAATCAGCCTGGGTGGGTCTAATCAGCTGCTAACCCAGACCTACATTTCACGTTTCGACCCTTATTATCTGCTTTCTCCGTACATTAGTATCAAGATTTATCAATAATTTGATAAATATAAATTATTTAAAATTATTTAAAAGGTGTTCCAATGGGAGGTAATATTAGCTCAATTATAGCTGAATTATTTTTAAGCTTTATAGAATATGAATTGGTTCATAATTAAAAAATAATAAAAAATAAATTATAAATAATAAAAAATAAATTTTAAGTATATAAAGATATGGTATATGTTTCGATAAATTGATAATATATACGCTATATATAAATATAATATAAGCTAATATATTGCTATCATCAAGAAATCAGATCAGCTAACTGTCTAATAAATTAAATTATTTAATTTATAAATTAAAAAATAATGCAAACTTAAAATTAAATAATTAAATAATACATAAAAATTGTTATATACGATTTTATGTTATTTATATTAAGTTAAAGATATTATCATTTATTCAAGATATTTTAATAATTATTTATAATTATTATAAATAATTATAAATAATAATTAATAAATATATTGATTTATTGATTTAGCATTATTATATTAAAAATTATATTATATTATATTATTATATTTAAAATTTTAAGTCATCAGTAGGATCTGCTATATAAAGTTGTGCCAAAAGGCATTAAATCTAAGATGGCTACTCCTAAACAGCATTATCCAGCAAATGCTATTATTAATTAAACAGCAAATAGTATTATTAATTCAACTTCTACTATTAACTAGATGTTAAAATATATCGCTTTCTAAATACAATTATAAAATTAATAAGCACGATTTAGTAAATTTTTCGAATATTCTTCAATATAAACGCTTCTTGGGAAATAGGTTATCTCGCTTTAATGTGAACATTGTTCAGTGAAAATCGGGATGAGCTTATGATATTATATTTGCAACATACGGAGATAACAATTGCATTTCTATTTTTGCATCTTAAATATGGCACGTGTTAGCATTGATTTTTTTATCTTGGAAACATCATCTCACTTGTAGCCATGCATATCATCGTGTTTTTGATTTAAAGCTACACTTTATAGGCGAAAAAAATCTCTTTTTTCGTAAAATTGATAGACACGTTATAAGACGGAATGTAATTCAACAAATTTTAATGGATAATGTAGATTTCTCTCGATTATGCTAGTGGTTGGTTAAGTACACTTGCTTTTTCGCGATACAAGTTAATGAATCATCAAATCTATTTTACAAAAAATCTATTCGGTGTCGAATAGATTTATCAAATCTATTCGACATTTGATGAATTAATAGATTCATCAAATCTATTCGGTGTCGCTACGCCAAACGGTATGGAGCAGATTATCCATAGAGTCCGTCGACTACACCATCTTCAACACCAGAATGACGATTGGGTTTGGGTCAAAGTTGACATTACCAATGCCTTCAATACGCTGAGCCGCAGATCCTTTATTGACGCTGTAAGGAGTGAGTTCCCTGAAATAAGTAGGTGGATATCCTGGTGCTATGGATCTGGTTCAAACCTTCGATTTGGGAACATGGAGCCTCTTCAATCCTTGAGCGGAGTGCAACAAGGGGATCCTCTTGGTCCCTTATTGTTTTGCCTAGCTTTGAAACCGATAATCGCCTCAATATCTACAATCGAGGGGATCGGCTTAAACTTGTGGTACCTCGATGACGGCATAGTGGGCGGAAGACCAGAGGCTGTTGGCAAAGCATTATCTCTGCTCTCTTTAGATTTTCCAGCGATTGGGTTGTCGTTAAACTGGAAAAAGACCGAACTGATAGGAAAGGCTAGTAATATCGATCTGGTAAAGAGATTATGCCCAGGGATTACTTTGGTTAATTCAACAGACAACTTCACAATTCTAGGGAGCCCTGTCGGTTCCCAGGAACACTGCTCATCACACCTCATTAATAAGGTACTCCCGGCACTGCAACTTGACCTAAAGACACTAGAAAACTTGCCGGACCCTCAGGTTGCTTTCATCCTGCTGCGCAATTGCGCATCTGCCGCACGAGTAAATCATCTGATGCGTACGGTAGATCCCGCCTTCGCTCAAAAATTTTTCCGGCTTTTCGATGACTTGGTCTTAGATTGCTTCAGCAATATAACGTCTATTCACCCGGACAAGAAAACATGGTCACAAGCTTGCTTACCCCTGAAGATGGGAGGATTGGGCCTTCGAAGCTGTGTCGAACACTCCGCAGCGGCGTTTCTTTCAAGTGTGGAAATGGTCGCTAAACAATCGAACCTCGACCCTTACTCTTTCCCCAGTTTTGAATCTGCAATTTCTAACTTTCCGCATGATGACAGAGGACTACAATCAAATCAACGGGGTCTTTCTCACAGCATCGACGAGACTTCGCGTCGCAAGCTATTGGAAAGCGTCGATTGCTCCAATTCAGCCAGATTATTGGCAGTTTCGCGTCCGCATGCGTGTGCATGGCTGCAGGCTATACCAAACAAAGCCACGCTTATGAATCTTGCGCCGAATGAATTTGTGGTGTTGCTTCGTATGTGGTTGGGAATGCCGCTCTGTAAGGGTGACTACCGTTGCAGACGCTGCCTTAGAATGGCAGACAAGTTTGGTTTCCACGCCCTAACCTGTCAATTTGGCGGGTACCCCGGTATTCGACACGATGGACTTCGAGACACAATATTTCAGGCGGCAGTTTCTGCAGGACTGAGAGTCGCGAAGGAGGTACCCAATCTCGTGCGCAACTTACGAGAGAGACCAGCCGACATTTTGATTTACGAGGATCCCCCTCTAGCAGTCGATTTTGCGGTGACAAACCCTCTGCAAAATGCCTACGTTTCCATGGCTGCTAAGATTCCTGGATATGCTGCAGACAGTTATGCAGCATGTGTCAAGGACCGAAAATACAAGCGGAAAATGGAGGAAAGTGGGTATTGTTTCTCGGCCGCAGTTATAGAGACATATGGAGGTTGGAACGCCCAGGGGGAAAAACTTGTCAGATTCATTGCCCGATCTATGTCTTGGCGAGGCAATATTTCGTATAGCAAGGCGGCAGACCAGCTCTTTCAGCGTGTCTCGATCTCCCTGATGAGAGGGAATGCCAAAGCGATTCTCAAGAGCCTCGAAGATTTGGGGAGACCTATAATAGAAAGCAGTGTTGGTCTTTACGACGACCCAACCCCGCGTCTCAACCCTTCGGAATTTCTTACTCAGGTGGCAGCCTTATCCGAAGAAATCGTCATTCGAGAAACCATCCTTCCTACAGTCAGAAATGTGGACATCCACATCAATGATGTCAATCAAAATCTTCGAATCTTACATAGCGGAGGCGTACTCGACTTTCAAACTGGGAAAGATGAAAGCCCGATCAAACAGACACCCTCATACCCCACACGCTTACTTGTGACACAGAGTAGTAACACTGAGAACGAGGGCGTAGTGGCCACGACGAGCGTTATCGGAATAGAACAACCTTGCAATAAAACGAACCTAATAAATTTTGATTGTGAAGGTTGGACTGGACAGAATTTTGTGATTGCTGGGGACAGTGCGGGCCACAACATCGTGATGTCTGTATTTCTTATGTCAATGAAGAGAGGAATTCGAATACCTGATCGATTATTTGGATTTTGCCCAGCCTACTGCTTAAGCTCGGGTATTTCACCTAGCCGACTTGTTAGCCTGGTAGGCCCATTTCTTAATTTCAGCGTCATGACGACATGCGAAGAAACAAAGGGACTGGGGAAGGTTGTGGTTGCAGGTGGCTTTACTGATGCGCCCAATGTGATAAGGGGAATAAACATGGACACGTTTGACGTCCAGAATACCAGCATAATGAGCCGCAAATCTCCTCTTACAATTTGTATAACAAACGAAGAATTGGTGCCAAAATATTTTGAACTGGATGAGCATACATGTGCAGTAGACGCCAACGCAGGGTCAATATTGATTTTCGACTATTCAAAAGAATCAAATCAAATTATCAATTCAAATCAAGTAATAGGCGATATTGGAAGCCTCTGCTACCTGGATTATACGAAATCACAGCTGTTGTCACTGGATTCAATCCGCCTCGGAGGACCGGGACTGTTCGAGATGCCGACAAATATGTGTCCGCGAACGCCACTCAACAGCCTGCCGAATCCAGCAAGGGGAACGGAAAGACGTCAGAGGCAGAGAAGTCGACGGATGTGGCAGCAACAGAGGAGGACAACGACGCTGTTTTTCTTACCGCCTCGGAGGACCGTGACTGTACGAAATGCCGACAAATATGTAGACACCTTGCAACAGCTTGCCGAATCCAGCAACGTGGACGGGGAGACGTCAAAGGCAGACTAGTCCACGGATAAGGCGGAATCAAAAGAATAGCGACGCTGTTTTTCCTTAAAATTTTATTTATCTTTATTTTTATTTATTTGAACTGTATATTGATTGTTTTGGAGGATATTTGTTAATCTATTTTACTGTTTTTCCTCATAAGGACGTATTCCCATTCTTTCTATTATCTCCTTTTACGTATCTTTTAAATAAAAAATATTTATTTTTACGTGGCAAATGCGTGACAGCTCACGCTTACATGACTACCACAACAAAAATCTAAATCATGTGTCGAGGAGGTGGGTACGGAGGCGACATTTGAATGTAATAAAAGAGGGAGCGTAGCGGATGTCGAGTGGGAGCTGATTCCAGGCGAGTGGGGCAGCGACGATGAATGATACCGTAGTTGTTAGAGTAATTGGAGTAGTTGGAGTAATTAGAGTAGTTGTTAGAGTAAGAGGTTGGATAAGTGTCGTCAAAGATAGGGAGGTTGATGAACGATAGAGAGCCGACAGCGATGAGACGAAAAGTTACGAGAAGTCGGAGTTGTATACGGATGTGGATGGTGAGCCAGGAGAGTTTGGCAAGATATGTGGATGTGTGGTCGAAGCGACGGAGACGAAAAATCACTCGAACGGCGGAGTTGATTATTCGTTGTATGGGTAGGATGATGGATTTTGGAGAATTGGCGAAAATTATTTTTTCTGTTAAATGTAACAGAAAAAATTGTATAGTTTGTGATGTTATAAATAATAATAATTGTATCGTAAGTAATACGACAAACAAATGTTTTTCATTAAATATTAATAATAATTGTAACTGCAATACCGCAGGTGTAGTGTATCTAATACAATGAACATGTGGATTGCAATATATAGGAAAAACATATCAAATGTTAAAAACTAGGTTTAGGCAACACATATATAATATACAGCATAATAGTCAAACTATGTTTCATAAACATATGAGATTAATAGGACATGATATAAAAAACTGTAAATTATTTATTTTAGAACATATTATCGAAGAAAACATTTCAATATTAAATCAAAAACTATTAGAAAAAGAAAATTTTTGGATTAAAACGCTTAATTCCATGTACCCATTAGGATTGAATGACGTGGTACAAGGAATTGGCAGAAGTAGTATAATACATAATAAACAACTATATTATAATAATCCGGTTAGACGCAAACCAAGAAGTCATGGTGATAAAAGGAATAGGAAAAAAAGAGTTAAAAATATTAAAAAAGATATGTATATAAATGAACAATTAGAAATGTTAAAACAACTTTTAAGTGATAATAAGCTAAAAGATCTTTATGTAAATATAAGAAGTTTTTCTAAAGATATCATATGTTCAATAAATCAAAAATTAATTAACGACTATGATAGGCTAAGTTGTATAATAGACAGTTATTGTAATACAAAATACTATAATCATACAATAAATGTAAATAATAACAATAGAAAATATACATTAACCATAAACTTCATTAATAAATGTATAGATAACATAAATATAGCCGGACTTTTAAATAATTCTAAAAGTAAAGAAATAATAGGGTCAGATTTAAGTAAATATATTCCTAAAATAAGGTATAAACTCCTACCACCATTAGGACGAAAAATTTGTAATTATAATAAAGAATTAAAATCAATATGTAACGATAATATTAGAAACATAATGGAAACAGAATGCAACTGTAAAAGTCTTAGTTTTGATAAAATAAATGAACATATATGTACCCATAATCTAGAATTAATTGAAAATTGTGAATTGAGAAAGCTGCTTTCAAAAGGGTATAAATATAGATTAAATAACAACAACGACAAAAATAAAATTTACAGTTCGTTATATAATAACTTAAATGATTACTTTAGTAAGCTGATTAATAGTGAAAGCTCGAATATATCTAAGATTAACATTTGGAAAGATTATATATTTGATAAAATTAAAAATAAAATGAAAATAACAAACAATTATAAAAGGAAAGATAAAATTAATAAAGATATGTATACAGAACTTACTAAATTAAAGGATAACTATATAATAACAACTATTGATAAAGCTAGTAATAACTTTGTCTTCATATGCAAAAAGCTTTATTATGATATACTAATGAAAGAGGTTAATTCTAATGATTTAAATGTAAATCCAGCATATGAACGTAGTGAGTTGAGTTTAGAAACAATTATTACAAGTCACTGTTCTATAATGGATAAAAAGGGTATAAAGGTTGAATTAGATAATAAAACTATACCTATATTATATTGGAATCCAAAATTACATAAAAATCCAATAAAACCAAGGTTCATATGTAGTGCGTTTAAATGTACATTAAAACCACTTTCTGTCTATATGAATAAAATACTTAAAGTAATTAAAGCACATTTTAAAAAATATTGCAAGGTAATCGAAATTAATACTGGTATAAAACACTATTTCAGTATTAATTCTACAAAAGAATTTTTAGAACAGACAAAAGGAATAAATTTTCAAAATATAAATACATACGATTTTAGTACGCTTTATACAAATCTAGATTTAGTAGATATTAAAGAAGCGTTAGTAAAATTAATTAATCTTATATTCGGAAAAAGATATACATATATATGTTATAATAATTATAACGCCTATCTAACAAAAATTAAACCATCAAATAAATATAAATATTTGGATAAAATTGAATTAATAGAATCCTTAAATATTTTGATAAATCAAAATTATTTAAAAGTAGGGACATCTATATTTAGACAAGTAAAATGTGTTCCAATGGGTGGTAATAGTAGCCCAATTATAGCTGACTTGTTTTTAAGCTTTATAGAATATGAATTTGTTCATAACTGTGTAAAAACTAAATCTAAACAATATAAATATATGAAATATATGTTTCGATACATTGATGATATATGTGTGTTTAATTCTAATAATTTTTATTCAATTAGTGAGCACATTTATCCAGAAAGCCTTATTCTTAACAAAACCAATATTAATGATAAAGAAGGTGTATATCTAGATATGAACATTAAATTAACATTCACTAAAACTACTATTAATTTATATCGTAAAGATGACATATTTAAATTTACAAGAAACATATTTTTGCATGAGCATTCATGCATACCATATAATATAAAATATAATACATTAAATAATGAAATTTTAAGAATTGCAACAATATGTAATGATATTGGCTTTCTTCAAAATCATTTAAATAATTTAATGGATACATATTTTAAACTAGGTTACTATAAAAATAACATCAAGCAGAAAATAGTAAAATATATAAATCAACACAATAATATAAAGAATAAATTTAAACTCTTAAGTGGCAAATTTTTATGGATGGATAATAAATAATATACTTTGCATTAGAATAAGATACTAGGTAGTTATTTCAGAGGAAATACATCATTAGCATGTATTTGGCCCTGCTGCTATGTTGGGTAGAGGAGTTAGGGGCCGAAACCTGATAGCATAGCAGTTCCTCCTGATGATCTCTAATTTTTATTCTGATACAACGTCTGTTATTTATTAGTCAATTCATAAAAATGACGTTTATTTTAAATTTTATTTTTTATTTTTTATTTTTATTTTTTTATTTTTTAACTTGATTTAAATTATAGAAAATCTAAAAACAATTATTAATTTCATTATTGAATTATTAAATTTTGATTTAGCATTATTATGTTTTGTAAGTTTTATAATTTTATAACAATACATAGACTCAGTTAGCTGATTTAATGCTAAGGCAGTAATCGATTTTTAGGGAAAAGAAGCGATGAAACAAGAGACATACAAGAACGGAAGTCGATAAGGGGGTGGATATGGCGGGTGTCATGGTGAATTAACTTAGACAATTGGACTTTGTCACGGACGAAGGGTATAAGGGAAAAATGATAATCGAAATGGAAGCCTAAGAAAGTGAGATTGTGTACTATGAGGATGATCAATGAGGCGAAAGATACAGGGAGAAGAGATATGTTTGGTTTACGGGGGAGGATCCACATTATTTTGGACTTGTCGGGGTTTAGAACGAGATGGAGATTGGAGAGACGTTCGTAGATAGAAGAAAGACAGTTGGAGGCAGAAATGCCGATATAGTGTATGCGATTTGCAGGTGCATGAGCATAGATGAGGATGTCATCGGCGTATTGCATTACGTTAAAGGAGAACGGTTTGATAAACGGAGAGAGATCGCTGAGCAGAAGAGAGAAAAGCAGGGGTCCTATGACTGAACCTTGTGGGACCCCGCAGATAATTCGGATGGGAGGAGAGGATGATGAATTTGAATAGACTTGAAAAGAACGGTCGGATAGATATAAGGCAAACCATGCTACGGAGGAGGAAAAAAATCCGTAATCATAACAAAGGCTAGCAAGGAGGATGGGTTGGTTGACGATGTCGAAGGCGGAGGAGATGTCGAGGGAGATGAGAACACTATATAGAGTCATGTCTCGAGAAATGAGTAGGTCGTTGTAATGCCTTATATATTGGAAATGTGATGGACACATAATGCTGCTACTTTTAAGATTACTATAATGCTTTCAGTTCTATTCCCGAAAATAATAAAATCCGTTGTCGATCACAGCAGTTATCAATCCTTTTGATTGATAACCTTTTGAAATGGTGGGCTTATTTTAGCTTTTGGAGACTAGTGATGGGTGCAGAGGAAATATAATTTATATCAGGACACAAGTAATAAAATAATATACATACGTATAATATAAATATTGTACGTATGCTTAAAGAATAATACACGTTTGAAAAATGAATGTATTTTTTAAAAATCAATGCAATTTTTGCATTATAAGAACGGCCATTTGTGATAAGAATTGATGATTTTCGAATTGTTTGTTTGTCTTTCAAAACTGTGAATCACCTTTACTTTTGCCCGCTATTCACGAAACCATAAAAATGTCATTTTAAACGTTGCTTGCTAAAAACATAGGATCAATTATAAGCAAATAAGATAAATTTATATTTCTTAGTTGAACTCCTTTTGACAAAGGACGATCCCAAAGCTCAGAAGACAATTTTCTGAATTATCTTCTTATTATGCAGAAATTTACATTTAATTTATCTTATCGTTGATAAGATAAATTAAATGATTCAATTAAAAATTAAAATTGTGATTAAAATCATAATTAAAATTGATTTATTAAAATCAATTTTTAATTGTGTTTTATATATAAAATTGAGGCAAACCTTTTTGTCGTCGCACAACATTTTTTAGTGAATTTCCTTGGCCTTACATTCAAAAGATTCTTCTGTTTTCAAATACTCTTAAAAGCTTAATCGTCGAGTTCATTTTATTAAGTCTGCATCTCTACTTAAATACGGCATATTATTTCTGCTCGTATGTCTGATCACTTGTCACTTACCTACAACTTTGGAAATCTTATCAATCAATTTATGGTAGATTTCAACCAATTTATGTACATTTTTGCTTCGTAAATGTTTTAGTCGTTTTTAAAAATATTTTATTTTATTATAATATATTTTATTTATCAATATATTTATTAATTATTATTTATAATTATTTATAATAATTACAAATTGATATTTAACTTGATAATTGTATAAAATCTAATAAATTTAATAAATTTTAATATCAGAAAATAGTATGTATTTGGCCTCGCTGCTATGTTGGGTAGAGAAGTTACAGGCCGAAACCTGATAACATAGCAATTCTTCCTGATGACCTCTAATCATTATTCTGATACAACGTCTGTTATTTATTAGTCAATTCATAAAAATGACTTTTTTAATTAATTTTTTATTTTAACTTGATTTAAATTATAAAAATCTTATTTAACAATTATTTATTTTATTATTTAATTATTAAATTTTGATTTAGCATTATTGTGTTATGTTTATTTTATAATTATATTAAATACGTAGACTCAGGTAGCTTATTTGATTTGATAAATACCATACAATATAAAATATAATACATCAAATAATGAAATTGTAAGAATTGCAACAATATGTAATGATATTGGCTTTCTTCAAAATCATTTAAATAATTTAATAGATACATATTTTAAACTAGGTTACTATAAAAATAACATCAAGCAGAAAATAGTAAAATATATAAATCAACACAATAATATAAAGAATAAATTTAAACTCTTAAGTGGCAAATTTTTATGGATGGATAATAAATAATATACTTTGTATTAGAATAAGATACTAGGTAATCAAGTTTCATAGATAATACGTCATTAGCATGTATTTGGCTCCGCTGCTATGTTGGGTAGAAGAGTTAGGGGCCAAAACCCGATAGCATTGCAGTTCCTCCTGATTACCTCTAATTCTTATTATGATACAACGTCTGTTATTTATTAGTCAATTCATAAAAATGACGTTTATTTTAAATTTTATTTTTTTTTAACTTGATTTAAATTATAGAAAATCTAAAAACAATTATTTATTTTATTATTTAATTATTAAATTTTGATTTAGCAAAATTGTGTTTTGCATATTTTATAATTATATTAAATACGTAGACTCAGTTACCTTATCTGATCTATTTCAAAAAAGTATCATGAATAAATCTCTACATCCAAAAAGTGCAATGGATTTCTCGGATTTTAACGTATGAAACTGCATTATACCGAAATCAACAAAAAGTGACACAATATATCCAAGTCCATAGCGCTCACTATTGTAGCACTAAGGATGGAATAATAAGTAATTGGGGACGACGAATCGCAAAGTTTTGTAGACGACCACAAGACAAATCATTTCAAATCATTAGTGATATCATTTGCTGTCCCGCGAATACCGAAAGCACATATTAAGAAAAGAGAAATAATAAATCGGAGTGAAAATAAAAGTAAGAAGGTTATTTGAAGCGTCATGTATCATCCAGCAATTGGAGTAACAAAAGTAAAGGCATGGATAAAATACCTCAAAAGGCATATATTAGAACTACAATAAAATAAAAACTGCTTAGTGAGTAATAACACACTACCTGCATCAAGTAGGTAAAATACAATCTGCACCGGGAATGTAAACATTCTCGGTTTTTAACGGTTTTTACACCTGGAATGTAAACATTCCAGGTACATTTATTGCAAAAATTAATCGAATAGAAGTCATTTTTCTTGCACAGTAACTGGAATGAGTTATTCTATCTTGAATCCAAATGACTGAACAAGTGAACAGTACATAGTGAACACAGTACTAGTGAATAGAAGAGTCTTCCAGATATTTGGCCGAGCGCTTAAGCAATAGACGTATTGATATTAAATATAGGCGAATAAACAATGATGCAGCAGTAAACCACTCATTAGAAACTGATATTAGTTTCATTTAAAGCGCTTTCAGTCCAGAGTTCATTTTTAAAGTCTACTCTATAAAAATAATTATTCATTTTATTTAAATAATTATTCATTTTATTTTGATAGTCCAAAATAGTTGACATTAAAAAATAAAAAATAAATGAATAAAAATTAATATGCTTATATATGTGTTAATAAATAAAATGTTTTTATATAATCACACTTTGCTTTAGATCTTTCAAACCAGCGACACATGTGATTTAAAAAAAGCGCCTTTTATTTAATTGTCAAATCTCTTTAATTCTAAAAGTAAGATCATTTTATTTTTTGTCAATTCTTTACATTTTTATTGTTCATTAATTAAATATTAATCAAGAACAATAATTTGACATTTAAATATATAAATACAATTTAGAATAAATATATAAAAATTAATATTCTTATATATGTAATAATAAATAAAATGTTTTTTATAAAATCACACTTTGCTTTGGATCTTTCAAACCAGCGACACATGTGATTTAAAAATACCGCTTTTTATTTAATTGTCCACTCGCTTTAATTCTAAAAGTCAGCTCATTTCATTTTTTTGTCAATTCTTTACATTTTTATAGTTCATTAATTAAATATTAATCAAGAACAATAATTTGACATTTAAATATATAAATACAATTTTGAATCAATGAATAAAAATTAAAATGCTTATATATGTTTTAATAAATATAATGTTTTTTATATAATCACACTTTGCTTTGGATTTTTCAAACCAGCGACACATGTGATTTAAAAATAGCGCTTTTTATTTAATTGTCCACTCGCTTTAATTCTAAAAGTAAGATAATTTTATTTTTTTGTCAATTCTTTACATTTTTATAGTTCATTAATTAAATATTAATCAAGAACAATAATTTGACATTTAAATATATAAATACAATTTAGAATAAATATATAAAAATTAATATGCTTATATATGTTTTAATAAATATAATGTTTTTCATATAATCACACTTTGCTTTGAATCTTTCGAACCAGCGACAAATGTGATTTAAAAATAGCGCTTTTCAATTAATTGTCCACGCGCTTTAATTCTAAAAGTTAGCTATTTTCATTTTTTGTCAATACTTTAAATTGTTATAGCTCATTCATTAAATATTAATCAAGAACAATAATTTGACATTTAAATATTTAAATACAATGTTGAATAAATAAATAAAAATTAAAATGCTTTTATATGTTTTAATAAATAAAATGTTTTTTATATAATCACACTTTGCTTTGGATCTTTCAAACTAACGACACATGTGATTTAAAAATACTGCTTTTTATTTAATTATCCACTCGCTTTAATTCTAAAAGTCAGCTCATTTCATTTTTTGTCAATTCTTTAGATTTCTATAATTCATTCATTAAATATTAATCAAGAATAATAATTTGACATTAAAATATATACATACAATTTAAAATAAATATATAAAAATTAATATGCATATATATGCTTTAATATATATAATGTATTTTATATAATCACACTTTGCTTTGGATCTTTCGAACCGGCGACACATGTGATTTAAAGATACCGCTTTTTATTTTATTGTCTACTCGCTTTAATTCTAAAAGTAAGATAATTTTATTTTTTTGTCAATTCTTTACATTTTTATAGTTCATTAATTAAATATTAATCAAGAACAATAATTTGACATTTTAATATAAATACAATTTAGAATAAATATATAAAAATTCATATGCATATATATGCTTTAATATATATAATGTTTTTTATATAATCACACTTTGCTTTAGATCAATCAAACCGGCGACACATGTGATTTAAAAATACTGCTTTTTATTGTCCAGCCGCTTTAATTCTAAAAGTAAGATAATTTCATTTTTTGTCAATTCTTTACATTTTTATAGTTCATTCATTAAATATTAATCAAGAACAATAATTTGACATTTAAATATATAAATACAATTTAGAATAAATATATAAAAATTAAAATGCTTATGTATGTTTTAATAATATAATGTTTTTTATATTATCACACTTTGCTTTGGATCTTTCAAACCAGCGACACATGTGATTTAAAAATAGCGCTTTTTATTTAATTGTCCACAAGCTTTAATTTTAAAATTAAGATAATTTTATTTTTTGTCAATTCTTTAAATTTTTATAGTTCATTAATTAAATATTAATCAAGAACAATAATTTGACATTTAAATATATAAATACAATTTAGAATAAATATATAAAAATTAATATGCTTATATATGTTATAATAAATAAAATGTTTTTCATATAATCACACTTTGCTTTGGATCTTTCAAACCAGCGACACATGTGATTTAAAAATACCGCTTTTTATTTAATTGTCCACTCGCTTTAATTCTAAAAGTCAGCTCATTTCATTTTTTTGTCAATTCTTTACATATTTATAGTTCATTCATTAAATATTAATCAAGAACAATAATTTGACATTTAAATATATATATACAATTTAGAATAAATATATAAAAATTAATATGCATATATATGCTGTAATATATATAATGTTTTTTATATAATCACACTTTGCTTTAGATCAATCAAACCGGCGACACATGTGATTTAAAAATACCGCTTTTTATTTAATTGTCCACTCGCTTTAATTCTAAAAGTCAGCTCATTTCATTTTTTTGTCAATTCTTTACATATTTATAGTTCATTCATTAAATATTAATCAAGAACAATAATTTGACATTTAAATATATAAATACAATTTAGAATAAATATATAAAAATTAATATGCTTATATATGTTTTAATAAATATAATGTTTTTCATATAATCACACTTTGCTTTGAATCTTTCGAACCAGCGACAAATGTGATTTAAAAATAGCGCTTTTCAATTAATTGTCCACTCGCTTTAATTCTAAAAGTTAGCTATTTTCATTTTTTGTCAATACTTTAAATTGTTATAGCTCATTCATTAAATATTAATCAAGAACAATAATTTGACATTTAAATATATAAATACAAATTTGCATAAATGAATAAAAATTAATATTCTTATATATGTTTTAATAAATATAATTATCAGGCAAAGCTATAAGTATCGATTTAGTGATTACAATGAGATATGTTTGATAACTTATAAACAGAAAGTTTGATAACTAATAAACATACAATAAAATATCGACGACAACCATCGACGACAACCATCGGTTGAAAAATTGATTGAAATACATTCTTACAAGTTTATGGGTGGACGTAAGAAAACAACTAAGACCGACACCAACTATGGACAACTGCAAGTACAGTGGTTGATACACGACTGCAGCGTCTGGACAACAATCACCTGCGACAAGAATAAGGCTAAAGAAGACTTCGTATGTGGTTTTTGTGCCAACAAACTAATATGCAACCTTTCCAAAAAGCACATATCAACATCCAACACGTCAACTCAAACAACCCGCGTCGTTTCTAATGTCCTTTTCCACCAATCGACCCTGCCACCATATACACTTCCCATTTCATGTCATCTTAACTCCCCGACACCCCACATCCCGTCCTTCTCGTCTCGTTTCTCATCTTGCATCGATCAATCAAACTCACCTCCACTAACCTCCACTATCCTTCCACTCATAACCTTATCTCACATCGCTTCCCACCCTCTTTATTATCATTATCCTCTATGTCTCCAGTCATCAAACTAAATCCCTCCAAATCATCAACTGCCAGCTCTTCTATCGTGATATCACCTACTCACACCAGTCGTCCTACTGTACGGAAGCGCTTTCCTTCTCGCGATCGTTGAGTCATTGCCACTAATATCACGCCTTCCAACTCCTTATATCCACAAGCACGTCTAGACCACGATGTTTCCGCCTTCAGATCCATCCTCTCGTCTATTGTTCCTGCGAATAAACCATCCTTTTTCAAGGACATTTCTCCTGTTGCGTTCATCCGTCTAAACAAATCTTCTCAATCTAATCCTTCCCAGCCTCCTCTCATAAAACTTGTTTTCAAGCATTGCTCTCATGCGTCTTCTGTCCTCTCTCAACGATTTAAACTCATGTCATCTTCAACCATTCGAATTTTCCCCGATCGCGCCCCTTCTATAATCGCTCAAATCTCTTCAGCCACCATCGAAAAACGTCGTCGCGAGGAAAACGGCGAAACATCACTCTCCTTACGAAACATAGACGGAAATTTTCAAGTTGTCCACACCCGTCCAAAAATTCAACGGCGCTCCATCTCTCCTTTGTGTCTTCTCCACTAGACTCTTTCGACACAACACACAGTTTCCGCCTCGGTCCTATCAACACTAGATCTATTCTCAATAAATCCGATCTTATCATCAACCTATTCACCAAGCAATCCATCGATATCTTCTCCCTCACCGAATCCTGGCAATCAGATTCCGTTGACCTTTCCATTCGCCGTCTGCTCTTTGCCGGTTGCTCCTTAGAAAAATCCCCCCGCCCCCTCAGCTCATGCCTTCTAAATTCTCTAATCATGGCGGCATCGTCGCATTTGCGCGTCACCCCGCGTCTCTTCGCAAAATAAATCCCCCTTCAGTCCTTGCTCTTTTGAATTGCTCACTTGTCATTATTCTAACCCGATCACTCTAGATCACGCCATTGTATACCGTCCTGGTTCATCAGCTCCTACAGCCTTACTTTTTAACGAACTCGCTGACCTCCTTTTTCATTGTTCTTTGTCCTCAATACCTTCACTCGTTCTAGCCGACTTCAATATCCGCCTAGAATGCCTCTCTTCGACGGATTCCATCAGGTTCATCAACATTCTATCCAACTACAATTACTAACTAATCTCCACTGCCCACATACATATACTTGGTGGGGCACTCGACATCATCGCTGTCCCTGATTATTTTGCTGCCTACGCCTCACTGTCCATCTCTGATCCTGGTCTATCCGATCACTTTTTTATCACCCTTGATCTCACTCACAGCAACACACCTCCTCACACACCTACAATCCTACGTCGCCCTTGGAGAAATCTTGACCTCTCACTTATCTGCTCTGCCTTACTCAAATCGTCTCTATCATTACCCACAATAACATATTCATCTCCTCACGATTTCGCCTTTATTTTCGACTCTGAACTCACATCCACTCTCGATATTCTCTTGCCCTTCAAGTCTCACCCACACCGTCGCTTGCACCGTGCCCCATGATTTGACATCCAATGCGTACTCTCAAAGCGTCGACTCCACCATGCTTTTCGAGTCTATCACCGTTCTCTCAGACGTGATTTCCGCTCGATCACTCCGTCTTTCCGTGATTCTTATCTTGCTCTTCGCCGGTCTCATCTCAACCTACTACGTACCAAACTCAACTTATTCTGGCAGCATAAAATCATCACTTCATTCAACTCTAAGACTCTCTGGCATACTTTTAACTCAATCCTTGCTCGCTCCTCTTCGCCGTGCAACATCAATGCCAATGATTATTCGTTATTTCTCCAGACTAAATTATCCACGTTGCTCTCTCACATCCCGGTCTCCATCCTATCCACTCTTCCTAGTCTAGCCTCATCCTTACGGAACTCTTTCATCTTCTCCCTGTCTCACCTACAGAAGTATCATCTGTCCTCATGATCTTGCCCAACCAAACCACACCTGCCGATCCCCTGTCTACTCACATATTAAAATCTATATGCTCATCGATATCCCCATTTCTCACAACCTTGTTTAACTCGTCCATCCGCGGTCGTATCTTCCCTTCACACTGGAAATCCGCAATCGTTCGTCCCCTCCTTAAGAAACAATCGCTCGACCCCTCCCTTCCTTCTAGCTATCGCCCCATTTCACTACTCCCTACTCTTTCTAAGCTCTTAGAACGCCTCATCTTAATACAGATCAAAGCTTATCTCTCCTTAACTAATCTGTACCCTTTTTTCCAAATCGCTTTCCGCTCTAATCACTCCACAGAAATCGCATGCATAAAAGTGTACAACGACTTACTCATTTATCGAGACAGGGCTTTATATAGTGTTCTCATCTCCCTCGACCTCTCCTCCGCTTTCGACATGGTCGACCACTCCGTCCTCCTTTCTCGCCTTCGTTATGATAGGGATTTTCTTCCTGCTCCGTACCATGGTTTGCCTCATATCTATCCGACCGTTCCTTTCGCGTCTGTTCTAATTCATCATCATCCCCTCCCATCCCTATTTTTTGCGGGGTACCGCAATGTTCAGTCCTAGGTCCCCTGCTTTCCTCTCTTCTGCTTGGCGATCTCTCTCCGTATTCTCTCTCTATGATCATGAACCCGCACATCGCATACACGATATCACCATTTCTGCCTCCAACTGTCTCTCTTCTATCTACAAACGTCTATCCAATCTCCATCTCGTTCTAAACCCCGAAAAGTCCAAAAAATTTGGATGCTGCCCCGTAAACCAAACATATCTCCTCCCACATTATATTTTGCCTCATCGATCATCCCCATAGTCCACAATCTCACTTTCTTAGGCTTCCATTTCGATGATTACCTTTCCCTTAAACCCTTCGTCCGTGACAAGGTCCGCTCGTCTAACTTAATTCTCCGTGACATCCGCCGTATCCGCCCCCTTATCGACTTCCGTTCTTGTATGTCTCTTCTTTCATCGCTTCTTTTCCCTAAAATCGATTACTGTCTTAGCCTTTTCGCCAATTCTCCAAAATCCATCATCCTACCCTACAACGAATAATCAACACCGCCGTTCGAGTGATCTTTCGTCTCCGTCGCTTCGACCACACATCCACATATTTTGCCCAACGCTCCTGGTCCACCATCCACATCCGCATCAAACTCCGCCTTCTTCTCGTTACTTTTCGTCTCATCGCTGTCGGCTTCCCATCGTTCATCAACCTTCCTTTCTTAGACGATACTCGCCCCACCTCGCTATCGCTGCGTTTCCGTCATACCCTCTTACTCCGCGTTCCTAATTACTTCAACAACTACGGTCTCTGATCCTTCCTCGTCGCCGCCTCACTCGCTGGAATCAACTCCCTGTCGATGTCCGCCGCGCCCCCTCCTTTATCACATTCAAACACCTCCTCCTTTCACACCTTCTCGACACCTTATTTACTGTTTTTTTTGTGGTTATGTAAGCGTGCGCTGGCACGCATTTGCCACATTAAAATATATCTTTTTTCACACTTTGCTTTAGATCTTTCAAACCAGCGACACATGTGATTTAAAAAAGCGCCTTTTATTTAATTGTCAAATCTCTTTAATTCTAAAAGTAAGATCATTTTATTTTTTGTCAATTCTTTACATTTTTATAGTTCATTCATTAAATATTAATCAAGAACAATAATTTGACATTTAAATATATAAATACAATTTAGAATAAATATATAAAAATTAATATTCTTATATATGTAATAATAAATAAAATGTTTTTTATATAATCACACTTTGCTTTAGATCTTTCAAACCAGCGACACATGTGATTTAAAAAAGCGCCTTTTATTTAATTGCCAAATCTCTTTAATTCTAAAAGTAAGATCATTTTATTTTTTGTCAATTCTTTACATTTTTATAGTTCATTCATTAATATTAATCAAGAACAATAATTTGACATTTAAATATATAAATACAATTTTGAATAAATATATAAAAATTAATATTCTTATATATGTAATAATAAATAAAATGTTTTTTTATATAATCACACTTTGCTTTGAATCTTTCAAACTAACGACACATGTGATTTAAAAATACTGCTTTATATAAAAATTCGTTGTTAGAAGTTCGTTTATTTTTGAAATAAATATTTTGATAAATCAAAATTATTTAAAAGTAGGGACATTGTAATTAGCTAGAACACTTATAAATTTGAATGTATAATTTTTTTAAATAATCAAAATTTATTATTGATAACAGACAATTACAATTTACGGGTTACCCGCAAATGTGCTCTTATATTGTTATCATTATCAAACTTATAACGTTATTTTTGATTTGTGTGATCATTGGTTGTTGCTTTCTGACATGTCTGCTTTCTGACATGCGTAAGGTTTTATTCTTATTGACATTAAAACAGCCTTTGCAATAAGGGTTGAGATCCTTGATCGTAGGGTTTGTATACAATCTATGTACGAAGAATGAGTGCGAGTGGATATCTGACTTGATATTTGTTTCAGTATAGCGTTCGTTGTCGGACCCATTCCTCCTGTGGTCGATAATATAATCGGATGAAAGGATTCATGATCAACTTTCACTATTCGTTCATTATATTTTGCACTATGCGATTTTCGTGGTATTTGAAGGTGTCTGATATTCTTGATATGGAGTACGACGGGACCAAAGACTTAAAAACGCATATATCCATGAAGGACCGGTCCGTAGCAATTCCAAATAGGCCGTTGCAAGAAATATCTGCCCTTGCATCTCTATCTCGCGATGTTGTATTGTTATCGAATTCAATAGATTGAGGTACAGGATTAAGTTTGGGCTCTTTTATTATGCACTTACAAAACGTGCTTAAACATTTAGATATTTCATCGATTACAATATTGTGACGGACAAAATTAAATCCTCCAGTTGGGCATGGCAGGACATGCGTAATATCAAATCCGGCACCACAAGGGCATTTATTTGCCAGTGAGTTTGGTTGCCAGCCATATCGTACTGCAACAGCGTCTTAAAACTCCCTCGAAGTTAGAAATGTACCCGCTAGGTCATACGCTGGATTCAACCATTCCGACGCTCTAGTTGTATTGGCGTTTTTAAGAATCGAAGCAAGATCCCTCTCCGAGGATTGGATGAGGCCTGATGAAATATGAGCCCATCTGCTAAAATTGGAATGTTGGATGTGTCTCAGCAAATCTCGTCGATTATCCAGAGGAACAGAATTTTGACAGCTATTCCTATTAAGCTCAAACATCTTTAACGAATTCAAGTAATCCACATTTCCTCTTTCGGTTGGGTTATAAATTCCGAGTCCACTAAATTCGAACGGAAGTGTAATTAGTATTCTATATTCCTCTACAATCTGTCCGGTACCTAATAACATATGAGGTAATATGTGCTCGAACATCCGGAAACGAAAGCTTTCAAACCAACCGTTTGTGGTTTTGCAAGTTCTGAATAAATATGTCTGTTGGTGTTGATATGCCTTTATCAATAGAATATAAGCGGAGAATGCGTTGATTGATATAATCTCATGAAGCTGATCAAGTGACTTATTCTAATCGTCGACCGTTTCTTTAACTTGTGACTTCACGTATTTGCCGATCCATATAAAGCTTCCTAGGTATTTGGCACCATCTCTATATTAAGGTACGACATCGTCTGCAAATCGCTTTAGATTAGTCCCCAGCTCTACGTCGTGTGTCAGAAACGTGCATTTTGTAGGATTTACAAAGTTTCCATAATTCGGACACAACTGCTTGACACATTCCCACACTTTTAAGAGGTCATCGATTTTTCTGACACATGCTCCATCGTCTGCGTACCAACAGTGGGTAGCTCCAGGTGCAATCTTACTCAAACTGTCAATAAGGGGCATTGATGCAGCAGCGTAAGCAGCAATGGCCAGCGGATCCCTTCTGTGAATTCTTCAGCAGATCATAGCGTTATGTAATCGACAGTAAGAATTGATGGCTGACCATACGTGTTATTTAATATCGTCAATAAAGCTGGACATATATATTTTATGTTTGTTAGAGCAATTTCTCTGTTAACACAATTAAATGTGTTTCTTGCATCTAACAATAGCACACAATTGTCGGCTGATTCTTCAAACGCTGTTCGGACTGAATAGACAGCGATTTCGGTACCACATCACTGTCTTGCGCATAGTTGAAAACTCTCACAGACTGCTGTCAGATCATTTTTGATGTGTGAAAACAAAGTACGACCAACTATTCTCCTCACTACCTCACCAATTCCAATTGGTCTGACACCAGGCATATTGTTTAATGGTATCAAACGGCATACTGTATATGACTTTAGAAAGGATGGCTCAATAGATTCAGTCGATATCTTAAATGCGAATTCACATATCTTGTCGACTAGAAGGTAAGAACTATTACCAAATGATTTAAGAAAATGTCTCCAACCATCAGATTCTACTCCAGACTGACCGGCAGATCCGCGTGTTCGTTTTGCTGCTGTTATAACTTCCTCTGGCGTTCAATCATAAAATCGTGAGGCATGATGTTCCACGCATCCATCCAACCTATCCCTAAGCATCAGGCTGTCAGACGCCTACACGTTAGTAGGATGAAGCTTCCTTAGCTTTTGAAGCAAGGAAATACCGTCAAGTTCTGTTCCCAATGACAATATTCCACCACCAGACCGTTGTTTTAATAATCGGGATGCTTTGCTGATTTTTCCAGATTTAATAAGATTGACAGCCTTTTTTATATCTGATGTGGGCATGTTTCCACCTTTTCTATTTCAATTACCCGGCACTTTTGAAGAAATCATGCTTCTGCCAGTAACTCATTAATTTTCCCCACTCCAAAGTAGTATTCTCCGTTCCAGGGTTTTCCTAGTTAGGCTAACTGTCCGTGTCGGAATTGTCTGCAAAATAATTAGACATAGCACGGTGGTTCTTTTAAAAAAATCATTTCGATCTCTTCTTGCTTTATTAAAGTAATCGAAACACGTTGTAATCGGAACAAGAAGTTCCTTGCTTGCACTACACATCGGAAATTTAAAATGATTTGGACATTATTGGATTATTTCGTCGTACACAATGTCAAGTCAGCATTTTTCCAAATTTATCTCTGTATAGATACTGGATTGTGTAATGCTCATACGTTCGAGGGTTGAAGCTCCGGTACAATTTGAAACTCGTTGATACCGTGTTTGCCGAATTCCTAATCACATTGAGTTTTGCGCAGGCAAAAATTAATGCGATCATAATATGCTTATATGGTCAATGTGATCAAAATACAACATTTATATGGTAAACATTATATTACATATATATTACATATATATATCACATATATATTACATTATATTACATATATATCACATATATATTACATTATATTACATATATAATGTATATATGTTTTCATATGATAGCACTTTGCTTTCGATCGTTCGAACCAGCGACACATGTGATTTAAAAATAGCGCTTTTCATTTAATTGTCCAATCGCTTTAATTCTAAAAGTCAGATCATTTTATTTTTTGTTTTTTGTTTCGAGTCTATTACCGCTCTCTCAGACGTGATTTCCGCTCGATCACTCCGTCTTTCGTGATTCTTATCTTGCTCTTCGCCAGTCTCATCTCAACCTACCACGTACCAAATGCAGCTCCTTCTGGCAGCATAAAATCATCACTTCATTCAACCCTAAGACTCTCTGGCATACTTTTAACTCAATCCTGGCTCGTTCCTCTACGCCGTGCAACATCAATGCTAATGATTATTCGTCATTTCTCCAGACTAAAGTATCCACACTGCTCTCTCATACCCCGGTCTCCATCCTATCCCAGTCTGCCCAGTCTAATCTCATCCTTCCGGAACTCTTTGCTTTCAATTAATATGCTTATATATGTTTTAACAAATATAATGTTTTTTATATAATCACACTTTGCCTTAGATCAATCAAACCAGCGACACATGTGATTTAAAAATACTGCTTTTTATTTAATTGTCCACTCGCTTTAATTCTAAAAGTAATATAATTTTATTTTTTTGTCAATTCTTTACATTTTTATAGTTTATTCATTAAATATTAATCAAGAACAATAATTTGACATTTAAATATATAAATACAATTTAGAATAAATATATAAAAATTAATATGCTTATATATGTTTTAATAAATATAGTGTTTTTCATATAATCACACTTTGCTTTGAATCTTTCAAACCAGCGACACATGTGATTTAAAAATACCGCTTTTTATTTAATTGTCCACTCGCTTTAATTCTAAAAGTCAGCTCATTTCATTTTTTTGTCAATTCTTTACATTTTTATAGTTCATTCATTAAATATTAATCAAGAACAATAATTTGACATTTAAATATATAAATACAATTTAGAATAAATATATAAAAATTAATATGCTTATATATGTGTTAATAAATAAAATGTTTTTTATATAATCACACTTTGCTTTGGATCTTTCAAACCAGCGAAGCATGTGATTTTAAAATAGCGCTTTTTATTTAATTGTCCACTTGCTTTAATTCTAAAAGTAATATAATTTTATTTTTTTGTCAATTCTTTACATTTTTATAGTTCATTAATTAAATATTAATCAAGAACAATAATTTGACATTTTAATATAAATACAATTTAGAATAAATATATAAAAATTAATATGCATATATATGCTGTAATATATATAATGTTTTTTATATAATCACACTTTGCTTTAGATCAATCAAACCGGCGACACATGTGATTTAAAAATACTGCTTTTTATTTAATTGTCCACTCGCTTTAATTCTAAAAGTAATATAATTTTATTTTTTTGTCAATTCTTTACATTTTTATAGTTCATTCATTAAATATTAATCAAGAACAATAATTTGACATTTAAATATATAAATACAATTTAGAATAAATATATAAAAATTAATATGCTTATATATGTTTTAATAAATATAGTATTTTCATATAATCACACTTTGCTTTGAATCTTTCGAACCAGCGACAAATGTGATTTAAAAATAGCGCTTTTTATTTAATTGTCCACTTGCTTTAATTCTAAAAGTAATATAATTTTATTTTTTTGTCAATTCTTTACATTTTTATAGTTCATTAATTAAATATTAATCAAGAACAATAATTTGACATTTTAATATAAATACAATTTAGAATAAATATATAAAAATTAATATGCATATATATGCTGTAATATATATAATGTTTTTTATATAATCACACTTTGCTTTAGATCAATCAAACCGGCGACACATGTGATTTAAAAATACTGCTTTTTATTTAATTGTCCACTCGCTTTAATTCTAAAAGTAATATAATTTTATTTTTTTGTCAATTCTTTACATTTTTATAGTTCATTCATTAAATATTAATCAAGAACAATAATTTGACATTTAAATATATAAATACAATTTAGAATAAATATATAAAAATTAATATGCTTATATATGTTTTAATAAATATAGTATTTTCATATAATCACACTTTGCTTTGAATCTTTCGAACCAGCGACAAATGTGATTTAAAAATAGCGCTTTTTATTTAATTGTCCACTCGCTTTAATTCTAAAAGTCAGCTCATTTCATTTTTTTGTCAATTCTTTACATTTTTATAGTTCATTCATTAAATATTAATCAAGAACAATAATTTGACATTTAAATATATAAATACTATTTAGAATAAATATATAAAAATTAATATGCTTATATACGTTTTAATAAATATAATGTTTTTCATATAATCACACTTTGCTTGAGATCTTTCAAACCAGCGACAAATGTGATTTAAAAATAGCGCTTTTTATTTAATTGTCCACTCGCTTTAATTCTAAAAGTCAGCTCATTTCATTTTTTTGTTAATTCTTTACATTTTTATAGTTCATTCCTTAACATAAGTCTTGGTTATTATAATTCTTACAAGAACAAAAAATTTAAACAGCTTAAACACACAAAACAATATAAAAAAATTTGGTTTTTGATACACATACAATCTAAAGTAAATACAATCTAAAGTAAATACAAACGAGGAACACAAAACAACGAGGAACGAAATTACAAATGACAAGAGGTCGACCACGTAAAGCAGCTGTTGTTCCTTCTAAGCGATACCTTAAAAAAATTTTGGTTTCTAATAAACATACACAAATTACAAACGGGGAACACAAAACAACGAGGAACGAAATTACAAATGACAAGAGGTCGACCACGTAAAGCAGCTGTTGTTCCTTCTAAGCGAGATGATGACAGTGAGCGTTCAGTAAGACAACATGAAAGTCGGTCCAAAGACGAGCAAGCCTTGCAGGCCAATTCTGTTGATATCTCGCAGGACATATCATCTACAGACGGAAGTAGTCACCGTGACATTAAATGTTCTAATTCACAATGTCCTGTTTGGACCACTGTGTGGATAACACGTCAACTACCTGTTAATTTCCTTGATACAGATTTTATTTGTGGATTTTGCGCAGCTACTTTACAGACAAACGTTCTCGAACTTCAGAGACAAGTATGTTCGTTGCTAACGGGTAACAGGCTACCATCACCAAATAGTTCATATGCCCAGCTAGACTCAGTGTCACGTCATGTTCCAAATCGTTCTACAAGCCAATCAAATGATACTGTTCGACATACTGTTTGCAACCAATCGATTTTTTGTGATGACATTCCCGGAAGAGATCAAAATATGTCTAAGAATATTGGCGAACAGACGGTTTCGGTTAACAATGGTGTGCCTCTTGTAATACGACCGACCAGTTATATGACTGAAACGGCTATAAACAACGACAAAACTTTGCATACCCGGTCATTTGATAGATCGCAAACTCCCGCAATTCGTATAAACCAACTATCTCATAACACGCAACCTGTTAAGGTAGATTGTATTAATGATTTTCACGAAAAGCACAATCGTACCCTTGTACATAGTACTGGTTGCTCAAACAGACCCCGTTCAAATGCTGTTTGTGATAGAAACAAATGCATTTTAATTGCTAACATTAAGGAGTCCGATGCCCTAAACCATTAGGCCAGACTTGATGATGACTTGATACATGTCAGATCCATTCTAACGACTGTCTTAAATGGATCATCATCTTGTGAAGCTGTGAGAGATATGCGTCTCAAAGCTGTCTTCCGGCTAGGTCGTGCTCCTTCGTCCGTCAACGATCGACCACGCCTCCTCAAAATTGTGTTTACTTCATGTGAAATTGTGCAGCTCATACATCGTAACTCATTTCACCTGAAAGGTTCCGGCACCCGTATTCTTAGAGACCTGGACCCCGCTTATCGTACACGTTTATCAATGGCAAAATCGGAACTAGCTCAAAGACTGGCACATGGTGAAAACAACCTAACAATTCAGAATTTTCAGGTAGTTCGGCGGCGCCTCCACATCCGTTGGCAAGGTCTTTTGAACAAAGCAAATATTGCTTCCCAGCGTGCTCCGACGCCGACCGCATGCCTACAGAGTGCATCTACCAAAATTTCATAAGAAACTCTATTGTCTTGTTCAAGTCGGGAACTCAAAAGAGTTCGTCATCTAGATGTACAATAAACAAAGCTTCCCACCAAATTCTATACTCTAATGTGCGTAGTGTGTTAAATAAAATTGATGAGATTGGATTACTGATTCACGACCATCAACCGATAATTGCAGCTTTTACGGAATCGTGGCTAAACCCTTCTATCTCCGACAATGAAATTTTGTTGAAAGGATATAATGCGTGCCGCAGCGATAGAATAGCTAAACAGGGTGGTGGTATATTACTATATATACGTGACACAATAAAGTTCCGTGTCGTAGAAACTTTTAACGACCCCCTAACTTCAAACAAACTTTTAGCGGTCAGATTATACCTGCCATTCTCCTTGATACTTGTAGTCGTTTACCGCAGCCCTACTTTATGCACTGATAGCATCGTGCAACGTTTATACCAGCTATCGGACCCTAATAAGCCAATATTGGTTGTTGGTGACTTTAACATGCCTACAATAGATTGGAATACATACAGTTTTAATTCGCCGTCTGACTTTGGTTCGATTGTGTTACTTCAAACAATCAATGATCTATACCTTACCCAACATGTCAATGGATTTACCAGAATATCTTCTACGTCTCGTTCTCTTCTTGATCTGGTTTTGTCTGCTCCAGGACATATTGTCACTAGCGTTAATCACTTGGATCCAGTTGGTTGTTCTGATCATGTCACCTTATTAATAGATCTTGGAATTAGTATCCCTATACATAATTCCTTTGTTAATAGATTCAACCCTTTTAAAGCCGACTACAACAAAATAAAGGAGTTCCTTTCTACCGTTTCGTGGCCTGATGCTTATACTGTGGGTATTGATTCCGCCTGGCTGTTTTTCAAAGACACCTTGTATTCAATACTTACCCGCTACGCTCCAATTGTACGTCAAACTGACGTCGGCTTATCTCCTCGTTGGTTTAATCGAGAACTCAAACAAGCACTAGCTCGACGACGCAAGGCATATTGTAATAATAAAGCAGGTAACTCTAGTTTTGAGCAATACCGACAGTATAGAAACAGGGTAACATCCTTGAAGAGACGTACGAGAGTAATCTTTGAAAAGAATTTATCCCAACGATGTCGTCGTGATCCTGGCTCACTCTTCAAATACATTTCATCAAGAAAACGTATAGCTAACACGTTCTCCTCTATTCTCGATAGCCAAGGTTATTTGGTATTGGACTCAAAGGAAATTGCGAATGTATTCGGCACACACTTAACATCGCTGAATTCGTCACTGAATGCTCCACCGCAAATAACTGACAGTTTGTATTGTTTGGTAGCTAATACTACTTCTGACCTTGATAACTTCATTAGACCTGACTTAGTGTACAGCGAGTTGTCCCGTCTGAAATGCACATTAAGTGCTGGTCCGGATCTATTACCGTCAGCATATCTTCGCAACCTAGCTGACATCATATACCTACCTCTATATAATATCTTCTGTGCAACACTTGTGCTAGGAAAGATTCCCTCAGACTGGAAGCGCTCTATTATCTGCCCAATATTAAAACAGGGGTCTCGTTCTGACATCTGTAACTACAGACCGATTAGCTTCACATGTGTCTGCTGTCGCGTATTGGAACGCTTATTTCTGCGAAAAGTCACCACTCACCTAGAAACGAACCATATTCTAGCCCCTGAACATGGTTTTCGAAAAAATCATTCAACGCTAACGAATTTGTTGTTATCACACGATAGCTGGCCCATATATTATGATTCTGGTATTCCGGTTGACGCCATCTTCTTCGACTTCTCTAAGGCATTTGATACAGTCCTTCATGCTAATTTAATTCAAAAACTGCGTAATATCAACCTTGATGAGTGTTTAGTTCGCTGGATTATTGAATTTCTGTCTGACCGTCATTGCTTCGTAAGGGTAAACGACGAATTATCTGATCGCTTCCCTACAAATCTTGGAGTACCTCAGGGAACTATACTCGGTCCAGTTCTTTTCAGCATATACATTAACGACCTCATTCCTAAACTTAGATCTGAGTGTGTTCTTTATGCTGATGATTTAAAAATTTGGCGCCCCATATTCTTGGACTCAGATGTTGACATCTTGCAGTATGATATTAACACCATAAATGACTGGTCGATTTTGAACGGGTTAAAATTCAATTTGAAAAAGTGTGCCTACATTTGTATATCAAGACGTCCGGCCGAGTCAGCTCATATTTATCATATAAACAACAGTGTTATTCTTAGGACGAACTCATACAGGGATTTAGGTGTTTATGTATGTTCTAACTTATCGACACGTTTACATACTGACACTACATGTTCCAAAGTGAGAAGAGTCATCGGCCTGATTCGCCGAGCTCTTGTTCATATTGACATCTCATGCTTTAAAACAATCTCACAAGCACTTATTTTGAGCATCCTCCTATATGCTTCGCCAGCTTGTTACCCAATCACCTTACGAGAACGTTATAATCTAGAGTCTGTATTCCGATCAGCAACTAAAATGGTAAAAGCGGTTAGACATATAGAATATCAAGATCGGCTCTCGAGTTTGGGAATGAGATCGCTTCAGTATCTATGCGACAAGGCGGACCTGTGCCTAGCCTGGCAGATTTTACACGACAATCGCCATCCACTCAGATCGCTAATGCATACGCGCGATATAACCTCACTTCGTGGTCATCAGTTCATGCTAAAAACACAACGATTACGCTACAAACGAACATCCCTATACTTCCAACGAATCGTTAATACTTGGAACCACCTTGCTGACACAACAGTAGCATCCTCGAATCTGGCTTCTTTTAAACGAAATCTGGCGGAAGATCCCTTCTTGAAGACGAAGATCGAGTCAGAGAACATATGAACAATAGAAAGTACACTCTACATTTTCATTTTCTACATTTACTTTTTCTGATTGTGACGCAACTTGTAATGAGCCTTGCTGCTCACTTTGTTGTCAATTTTTTTTTTATTTTTTTTAATAATTGATTTTTTTTTGAAAAAAAAACAAACAAATATAGTTATACTATAAATTTTAGTTCATTGAGTTTGCAGGTCGATGTCGAGCAGAACGAGGACCGCGAATACACATCGAAATTGAACGAGCCAACTGAATTCCAATCTTTGACCGTAATTTTGTCAATTCTTCTGAGTAGGAATGATTGTTTTTTATTGCCATCTTCTGTGCAATTCTCTGAATTAATTGTGCAGATGATTTTACTGCTCCACCGAAACATGATAACACGATAGGTGCGAAATTCGCCCTCTCTATGGCAGTTACTCTCTCTTGATACTTAGCGAATTTACGTGTTTCGTGATATGTAAAAGCAGCCCCAGCGGATTTCGAAAGGTTGGACGGAGCGAAAACGTTAAAAACGCAAGTATCAAATAAAGTTCGCTCCGAACGACTTCCATAAAAACCACAGCAGGCGATATCCAAACGTGCATCATGAGCGCGAGATGTAGATATGCGCTCGAAATGAATACTAGAATTTACTGGCAGTAGTGTTGGCTCTTTTTGCACATTATCACATATTTCTGTCAAGGTTTTAGAAAATATATCACGAATTGAATCATGTCTTATCGATGGATGACCTCCGGTGGGACAGGTAAGTGAGTGAGCCAGAGAATTATGTTCACCGCAGGGGCAATGAGAGGGCGCGTCTAGTGGTAGTCTATGATATCGAGCTGCAAGTGCGTCACGAAATTCTACATTGCTAACTCGAGTCCAACGATCACTCGTAGGATATGTGGAGAGCCATGACGAGGCACCTTTGACTTGTAGATGTTCCATAATACGTAACAAATTGTCACCAACATTAGCTACTCGATCTCTAAGCAATGACTTTTGAATATCAATCTTTGAAGTGCCTATAAGGGCAATGCGTTTGGATTGTTCAGTCCTTAAGTCCACACCGTATAAGCCATTTAAATAAGGAGTGCATATATCTTTTGAGCTTTTAAACTCTTCTATCGCAGTAAAACGTGGGTCAGCAATACCTAGACCACCTAGTCTTATCGGAAGGGAAAATAACGGCCATAAATAATCGTCGTCAGGCAATTTCAAATTAAAAAGCTTATCAAAACGCTTCTGAATGGTGTCATAGAGATCATCGAAACTACCAATTGAACAGTTTGTGGTTCTTTGCAAGTGAATCCATTTATGCTGAAGCGATCTGGTCATACTAGTATAGCTTATCTGCAAATCAAGAATACCCACGTCAGCAAGACGATTTACTAATGAGCAATAATTAGAGATCTTTTGTTCCGTAGTTTTATTTATATAATCATCTGTTCCAATAGGAGCACCGAGTACTAACGTGCCATCAACAACAATGTCGATTCCCGTTTCATTAAAAAGTTTGCGGGTACTATCTGCATTTTCGGGACTAGTTAGTAGAACGCATTTGTTGCTGTTGACATGAAATCCGAAAGCACGGCCGTAGTCACACAAGAATTTGAAAGCCTTGTAAATTTGCACAGGTTCGCCGATTAAATTGCCATCATCCGCGTACCAGAATTGGTTGATGTTAGGAAACTCCTCAGTAATGTTCAACAATAATGGCAGGGTTGCTACGGCAAAAGCTGGCATAGCAAGTACATCACCTTGCGTAAATCCCTCTTGGGATTTGATGAAACTATCACCAGTTGAAAAATTTGAAGGGTTATCGTAAAAATTGTGTAGTATAGTAGACATAGAGGGACAAATGCGTGATATATTAGCGAGAGCTGCCTTTCGATTTATTCTGTTAAATGCATTATCTGCATCAACAGTGAGAAGAACTGCATCAGGATCTTTTAACAGGCATTCGCGAACTGCGTGCGTGACGCACTCCACTCCAGCTCGTTGACCAGCGCACATTTGCAACCGTCCGCACACTTCTTGAATATCATTGGAAATTATAGAAAGAATGGCTTTCGACATTATTCTCCTACTAACGTCGCCAATACCAATAGGCCTTATTCCCGATTTTTTGGATAAGGCTATTAATCTGCTTGAAGCCAATACATTTATAACATTAGTAGGCATAAGCTCAGTAGCTAAAGATTTTGCGAACGTTGACAAAACTTTATACAATTCAGCAGATTCGTGACCAAACTTAGTTAACATCTGTAGCCATGACTGTGCATCAATGCCGGAGGGACCTGCTCCACCTTTAACACGTTTAGCCATACGAATTATCAATTCACTATCGATTGAATCAAAAATCACAGGGTGAAAATTTGGAACTGTGATTGGGAAAGACCAGTTAACAGCATGAGGAACTAATGGGCTCGGTACAGGGTGCTTGTCGAGTAATAATTCCCGAACAGTTTTAGAACCAATCACATCCTCTGGTTGCAAAGGAACGCCATCATAAGAATCGTTGTCTAGAAGATGCATTGCTGTGTTCAGTCGAGAGCTTTCAACCAATGAGACGAATTTTTTGCGCCAATCTCTTGACTTCGAAGGTTGAATTTTTAAGGCTTTCATATTTTGAAGGGCCGAGGCTTCAGCGTATAATTCAGCATAGTCATTATTGAACCACATGTCCAATCGTCGGGATAAAGTTGATTTCAATGATTTGGGAGATTGACGAGAATTACGTTGAAGAATAAGATGTCCAAAGATGATGTACTTAGTAAAAGTTTCCGAATTAGTGAGAGAATCCCTGAATATGCGTGCAAGTTCTGATATAAATTGTTTGGACTCTGAACATTTTGGAAGTCGAAATAAGTTAGGTTTCCATTGTATGACGATCGAGAATATATCCTGTATAGACAATACATCGGACTCTTGACGAGTATCTATTGTGTAATTTATATTGATATGGTTGTTAAGAGGACAATGCCGATGATCAGAGTTTTCACAATCTGAATTCGGTTTACTCAATATGGATATAGCAATATTATTGGAAGCTGTTGCGGAGCAATTTACTTCACGATTGGAACAATTCACAGCTGAGCAATTCAAGCATAGGATATTCTGCTTAGCACATCGACATCCTTTACATTTAGCATTCGGGCCGTTGCATGAACAGCATTTCAGAGTTGTCGCAGGCTTGCCCTTGGACATTTATTTTGTTTAAGAACAGAATTGAATTGCACTGTAATTTGCTAGAACAGTTATAAATTTTAATAATAATAATCGTTCTTCTATAATCGTTCTTCTATAATCGTTCTTCTATAATCGTTCTTCTATAATCGTTCTTCTATAATCGTTCTTCTATAATCGTTCTTTGTAATTTGTGTATATAGTTATTTGTTAACAGCTTAGAATTTCAAACTTTGTTGTCAATTGATAATAATAATAATAATAATGATGACAGTGAGCGTTCAGTAAGACAACATGAAAGTCGGTCCAAAGACGAGCAAGCCTTGCAGGCCAATTCTGTTGATATCTCGCAGGACATATCATCTACAGACGGAAGTAGTCACCGTGACATTAAATGTTCTAATTCACAATGTCCTGTTTGGACCACTGTGTGGATAACACGTCAACTACCTGTTAATTTCCTTGATACAGATTTTATTTGTGGATTTTGCGCAGCTACTTTACAGACAAACGTTCTCGAACTTCAGAGACAAGTATGTTCGTTGCTAACGGGTAACAGGCTACCATCACCAAATAGTTCATATGCCCAGCTAGACTCAGTGTCACGTCATGTTCCAAATCGTTCTACAAGCCAATCAAATGATACTGTTCGACATACTGTTTGCAACCAATCGATTTTTTGTGATGACATTCCCGGAAGAGATCAAAATATGTCTAAGAATATTGGCGAACAGACGGTTTCGGTTAACAATGGTGTGCCTCTTGTAATACGACCGACCAGTTATATGACTGAAACGGCTATAAACAACGACAAAACTTTCAATACCCGGTCATTTGATAGATCGCAAACTCCCGCAATTCGTATAAACCAACTATCTCATAACACGCAACCTGTTAAGGTAGATTGTATTAATGATTTTCACGAAAAGCACAATCGTACCCTTGTACATAGTACTGGTTGCTCAAACAGACCCCGTTCAAATGCTGTTTGTGATAGAAACAAATGCATTTTAATTGCTAACATTAAGGAGTCCGATGCCCTAAACCATTAGGCCAGACTTGATGATGACTTGATACATGTCAGATCCATTCTAACGACTGTCTTAAATGGATCATCATCTTGTGAAGCTGTGAGAGATATGCGTCTCAAAGCTGTCTTCCGGCTAGGTCGTGCTCCTTCGTCCGTCAACGATCGACCACGCCTCCTCAAAATTGTGTTTACTTCATGTGAAATTGTGCAGCTCATACATCGTAACTCATTTCACCTGAAAGGTTCCGGCACCCGTATTCTTAGAGACCTGGACCCCGCTTATCGTACACGTTTATCAATGGCAAAATCGGAACTAGCTCAAAGACTGGCACATGGTGAAAACAACCTAACAATTCAGAATTTTCAGGTAGTGCGGCGGCGCCTCCACATCCGTTGGCAAGGTCTTTTGAACAAAGCAAATATTGCTTCCCAGCGTGCTCCGACGCCGACCGCATGCCTACAGAGTGCATCTACCAAAATTTCATAAGAAACTCTATTGTCTTGTTCAAGTCGGGAACTCAAAAGAGTTCGTCATCTAGATGTACAATAAACAAAGCTTCCCACCAAATTCTATACTCTAATGTGCGTAGTGTGTTAAATAAAATTGATGAGATTGGATTACTGATTCACGACCATCAACCGATAATTGCAGCTTTTACGGAATCGTGGCTAAACCCTTCTATCTCCGACAATGAAATTTTGTTGAAAGGATATAATGCGTGCCGCAGCGATAGAATAG
Organism: Pomphorhynchus laevis; assembly: GCA_012934845.2. NCBI lineage: Eukaryota > Metazoa > Acanthocephala > Palaeacanthocephala > Echinorhynchida > Pomphorhynchidae > Pomphorhynchus > Pomphorhynchus laevis. The sequence goes on from WNNJ02001876.1 coordinate 54,814, forward strand.
CTAAACAGGGTGGTGGTATATTACTATATATACGTGACACAATAAAGTTCCGTGTCGTAGAAACTTTTAACGACCCCCTAACTTCAAACAAACTTTTAGCGGTCAGATTATACCTGCCATTCTCCTTGATACTTGTAGTCGTTTACCGCAGCCCTACTTTATGCACTGATAGCATCGTGCAACGTTTATACCAGCTATCGGACCCTAATAAGCCAATATTGGTTGTTGGTGACTTTAACATGCCTACAATAGATTGGAATACATACAGTTTTAATTCGCCGTCTGACTTTGGTTCGATTGTGTTACTTCAAACAATCAATGATCTATACCTTACCCAACATGTCAATGGATTTACCAGAATATCTTCTACGTCTCGTTCTCTTCTTGATCTGGTTTTGTCTGCTCCAGGACATATTGTCACTAGCGTTAATCACTTGGATCCAGTTGGTTGTTCTGATCATGTCACCTTATTAATAGATCTTGGAATTAGTATCCCTATATATAATTCCTTTGTTAATAGATTCAACCCTTTTAAAGCCGACTACAACAAAATAAAGGAGTTCCTTTCTACCGTTTCGTGGCCTGATGCTTATACTGTGGGTATTGATTCCGCCTGGCTGTTTTTCAAAGACACCTTGTATTCAATACTTACCCGCTACGCTCCAATTGTACGTCAAACTGACGTCGGCTTATCTCCTCGTTGGTTTAATCGAGAACTCAAACAAGCACTGGCTCGACGACGCAAGGCATATTGTAATTATAAAGCAGGTAACTCTAGTTTTGAGCAATACCGACAGTATAGAAACAGGGTAACATCCTTGAAGAGACGTACGAGAGTAATCTTTGAAAAGAAATTATCCCAACGATGTCGTCGTGATCCTGGCTCACTCTTCAAATACATTTCATCAAGAAAACGTATAGCTAACACGTTCTCCTCTATTCTCGATAGCCAAGGTTATTTGGTATTGGACTCAAAGGAAATTGCGAATGTATTCGGCACACACTTAACATCGCTGAATTCGTCACTGAATGCTCCACCGCAAATAACTGACAGTTTGTATTGTTTGGTAGCTAATACTACTTCTGACCTTGATAACTTCATTAGACCTGACTTAGTGTACAGCGAGTTGTCCCGTCTGAAATGCACATTAAGTGCTGGTCCGGATCTATTGCCGTCAGCATATCTTCGCAACCTAGCTGACATCATATACCTACCTCTATATAATATCTTCTGTGCAACACTTGTGCTAGGAAAGATTCCCTCAGACTGGAAGCGCTCTATTATCTGCCCAATATTAAAACAGGGGTCTCGTTCTGACATCTGTAACTACAGACCGATTAGCTTCACATGTGTCTGCTGTCGCGTATTGGAACGCTTATTTCTGCGAAAAGTCACCACTCACCTAGAAACGAACCATATTCTAGCCCCTGAACATGGTTTTCGAAAAAATCATTCAACGCTAACGAATTTGTTGTTATCACACGATAGCTGGCCCATATATTATGATTCTGGTATTCCGGTTGACGCCATCTTCTTCGACTTCTCTAAGGCATTTGATACAGTCCTTCATGCTAATTTAATTCAAAAACTGCGTAATATCAACCTTGATGAGTGTTTAGTTCGCTGGATTATTGAATTTCTGTCTGACCGTCATTGCTTCGTAAGGGTAAACGACGAATTATCTGATCGCTTCCCTACAAATCTTGGAGTACCTCAGGGAACTATACTCGGTCCAGTTCTTTTCAGCATATACATTAACGACCTCATTCCTAAACTTAGATCTGAGTGTGTTCTTTATGCTGATGATTTAAAAATTTGGCGCCCCATATTCTTGGACTCAGATGTTGACATCTTGCAGTATGATATTAACACCATAAATGACTGGTCGATTTTGAACGGGTTAAAATTCAATTTGAAAAAGTGTGCCTACATTTGTATATCAAGACGTCCGGCCGAGTCAGCTCATATTTATCATATAAACAACAGTGTTATTCTTAGGACGAACTCATACAGGGATTTAGGTGTTTATGTATGTTCTAACTTATCGACACGTTTACATACTGACACTACATGTTCCAAAGTGAGAAGAGTCATCGGCCTGATTCGCCGAGCTCTTGTTCATATTGACATCTCATGCTTTAAAACAATCTCACAAGCACTTATTTTGAGCATCCTCCTATATGCTTCGCCAGCTTGTTACCCAATCACCTTACGAGAACGTTATAATCTAGAGTCTGTATTCCGATCAGCAACTAAAATGGTAAAAGCGGTTAGACATATAGAATATCAAGATCGGCTCTCGAGTTTGGGAATGAGATCGCTTCAGTATCTATGCGACAAGGCGGACCTGTGCCTAGCCTGGCAGATTTTACACGACAATCGCCATCCACTCAGATCGCTAATGCATACGCGCGATATAACCTCACTTCGTGGTCATCAGTTCATGCTAAAAACACAACGATTACGCTACAAACGAACATCCCTATACTTCCAACGAATCGTTAATACTTGGAACCACCTTGCTGACACAACAGTAGCATCCTCGAATCTGGCTTCTTTTAAACGAAATCTGGAGGAAGATCCCTTCTTGAAGACGAAGATCGAGTCAGAGAACATATGAACAATAGAAAGTACACTCTACATTTTCATTTTCTACATTTACTTTTTCTGATCGCAGATCTTTAGGACATGAGAAGGATTTTTTCTTAGGAATAAAAACACGCTTACTAATATTGATGCCTGCTACATCGGATGGGGAGGCTATAAGCATTGTGACGGCCACCTCTCTTCTCTGATCAGCTGTCAAAAGCTGACAGACCCGACAGGAAAGTGGAACGACGGATTTGGAGATGCCCGGGAGTGGACCCCAGGAGTTAAGGATATCCGTGACAGATAGATCCCTTCTCCTGAAGTTACACCAAGGCAGAATTGGTTGAGGTAATAGAGTGGATCCATAGTTGTGTAGGGCCAGTGACTCCTCTAAAACTTTATCAAGGCCTACATTCCCTATCCAACGCAATGCTCTATCCTTCCAGCAAACAAACTTCTCCTTCTTGAAAATCTTCCAAAAGGAAGACTGAGAAGGATTAAGGCGAGCGATACTCGTCCTATCCCTACTCAGCTGGAACCTGTATCTAGTGCTCCAGTATTCATTCGAGAGGGCCTGTTTGGCGGAAGCAGAGAGATTAGGGAGGTTCAGTAATTTTGCTAGGACCTTGAGTTTTGTCGGAGTGGGATTGTATATACGACCTTTATAGGTAGTCGATAGAATCGCGGTAGCTTGCGAAAAGAGGTAGGTATTAAATTTGGTCAAACTCTCATTTCCTATTAAGGGAAAGAGTTGGATAGCCGCTTGAAAGAGGGCCACTCTGATCGGATCAAAGTGAAACCTCCTTCGAAGCAGCATATCTTCCTCAATCCTCCAACGAATTAGGTCATGAGAGGTGGACAAATGCTGGCGCAACCGCTCCGTGCAGAAGGGTTTTAACAACCACCTCGAGTGAAGCAGTAAAATGTCGAGGATAGAATTTGTTGATGTGCAATGAAAGGTAGGTGACGGGGGTTTGTGAATAAGATAACCGTTCCTAGCTCTGCGAAGTGCTGCATTGATCCAACGACCAGTTCTGTCGTTGAAATATCCAAGTAACATGTCATAACCGCTGTCAATAATACTATCCAGGAGGTCACGGTTCTTGTGAATTTCCCCTGGACGGATGTAGACATTGGCTAGACTTATGCGTTTACCGTTCTTACTGAGTGAAACTACTAAACAAGAAAGGGCTGGACATGAGTAGTTTAATAGGAGGGAGGACCTTTAGGAGCACTTAACTAAGTCAAGAGTCCTTGAGATGAAGAGGAGTGAGGAGGGGTTATGTACGGAGTATAGTGGGAACAAATATGCTTTGGGATAAATCGAGTAATGTCCTGGGGGAGACGGATAGACCGCGTCTCCTGAAGGACTATAACATCTGCATCTCTACCAGATAGAAGTCTAAGGGCGGAAGCACCTCCCGAGTTCCACTGAAGGATATTCAGTGAAAAAGGCTCACGAGTACTCTGCATTGTGATGGATTAGTTGGATGGGGATTGCCTACCTAGACAAAGCTAGATGCAGGAAGGTTGCCCTTCCCACCACTAGCCCCCTCCAAGGAAGGTACTTGCCCCTGGGCAGTATCTTCATTTCCCCTATTAGTCTTCTGTTGGATTAGCTTCCCAATCTTGAGCGGGGGAACGGCATGGGCTGAAGCCCCTCTCTTTTTCGACTCCGGAACCGAGGAAACAGGAAGCACAGGATTAGTCCCGATAACGGTTAGGATAGAGCGTACTAACTCCTCCATCTGCCGAAAAGCATTCGTAGTCTTTAAGTCGATAATCCGTAGAATATCAGCGTCATCCATACGTGGAGCTGCAGCGACCGCGAAGGACTTGGATGGATTGGGCGGTTTCAACAAGAATAATTGTCTATATTCTTTGAATAGAGAGCATTTCCTGCTCCAAGCAGGATGGCACCCCCCCGCAATTCGAGCAGGAAAGGAGGGCCTCGCAGCGATCGGTAGTTGTAAGAGAAGGACAGCTGGTGGAGCTACAGACCCCACACGAAAGGGTCCCACTGCAGCTGGATGCCCAGTGTCCCCATTTGTGACACCGGCTGCAGTTGGGATAGGTCAGATCATCCCTCTCTGTGATCGTGAATTCAATATTAAAACCCATAAAGGGATTCGACGTAGAATTAGCCAAGGATTCAGCAATATTTACGGGAGCATTGCAAAAGCCAACCGGGATAGGGTTCCCGTCCTTACCCCGGATTGACCTCAGATTGGTGACCTTGAATTTTGCCATAAAAGAACGTATATCTTCTTCCATTGAACAGGGAAGATTTGAAACTTTTAGCGATGCTAGGATAGGCTTGGATGAAATTTCACCATATTCAGCTAAATTGGCGGAGAAGTACTCCATGTAGTTTGCGGCAAGGTCATTCGAGACAAAAGAGATCTTCACCTCCGCAGGGTGTAACCTAACAGAGTTAAATAGAACCCTGTTCTGAAACTGTTTGGTGAAGGATCTCAAAAATTTGTTGTAGAGATCGTGTTTTTTGGTCGGTTTCTTAACTTTAATTATCAGCAAATTCTTTAATTTAGGAATGGGGGAAGCACCTCCCCATCACCTGATACCATAGAAAAATTACTAACCTTGTTACTTGGATCTGTAGTTAGATTTACCTTTAATTTGTCTTTTTTTGTAGGATTATTGTTGATTTTTGAATGACTTTTGCTGCTATAGTTTGATAGCTCCGACATTACTTGTACACTAATGAAAAACATATCAGGGCGTCAGCACCACGAAATAAATTCAACAGTGAAATTGTCGCACATCAAACTTTGCTTTGGATCTTTCAAACCAGCGACAAATGTGATTTAAAAATAGCTCTAATCATTTAATTGTCCACTCGCTTTTATTTTAAAATTCAGATCATTTTATTTTTTGTCAATTCTTTACATTTTTATAATTCATTCATTAAATTTTTATTAAAAACAATAAGTTGACTTTTATATATATCAAACAATTTAGAATCTTTGAATATGAAAAAAATGCGTATATATGCTATAAAAAACAATTTTTTATATCAGGGCGTCAGCACCACGAAATAAATTCAACAGTGAAATTGTCGCAAACGGCAAAGTCACCGTTTCGAGCTAGTCGGCTCTCATTAGTAGTTTGTACTCCCCACAACGGTATTTAAGTTGGTAGAAAACTTAGCTTTTCTCCCATGATGTTTTTTAAATAATCACACCTTTTTAAATCATACCGCTTTTTAAAATTTTTCTGATGACGGCTTAGTTTAAATATTCAATTTCTATGTTTGAGAGCATATCGCAATTCAGTGTCAAACCAAGGACGGTATTTAGCTTTACTTTTTGTTACTCTACGGAGTGGTGCAAACTTATCTGCAGGGGCTACTATGCCTGATTCAATAGCATTAAACTTTACCTCAATGACTTCACTAGCATAGTTGAATGATATTTCTAGTGCCTCCAACTGTCTTTCTTCTATATACGAACGTATCTTCAATCTCCATCTCGTTCTAAACCCTGACAAGTCTAAAATAATGTGGATCCTCCCCCGTAAACCAAACATATCGCCTCTCACTGTATATTTTGGTTCATCGATCATCCCCAGAGTCCACAATCTCACTTTCTTAGGATTCCATTTAGATGATCACCTTTCCCTTAAACCCTTCGTCCGTGACAAGGTCCGCTCGTCTAACTTAATTCTTCGTGACATCCGCCGTATCCGCCCCCTTATCGACTTCCGTTCTTGTATGTCTCTTCTTTCATCGCTTCTTTTCCCTAAAATCGATTACTGCCTTAGCCTTTTCGCCAATTCTCCAAAATCCATCATCCTACCCCTACAACGAATAATCAACACCGCCGTTCGAGTGCTCTTTCGTCTCCGTCGCTTCGACCACACATCCACATATTTTGCTTAACTCTCCTGGCCCAGCATCCACATTCGTATAACACTCCGACTTATCGTAACTTTTCGTTTCATCGCTGTCAGCTCCCCATTATTCATCATCCTTCCTTTATTAGACGACACTCGCCGCCACCTCGCTATCGCTGCGTTCCCGTCATTTCCTCTTACTACGCGTTCCCAATTACTCCAACAACTACGGTCTTTAATCCTTCCTCGTCGCCGCCTTAATCGCATGGAATCAACTCCCTCTCAACGTCTGCCGCACCTTCTCATTTTACACCTTCTCGACACATGATTTACATTTTTGTTTTGTTGTGGTCATGTAAGCGTGCGCTGGCACGCATTTGTCACGTTAAAATAAATCTTTTCTTCTTAATAGCAATCTAACCATCGGATATATCACGATGCAGCCATGTTTCAGTGAAAGCCAGGATCGCCGGTTTATTTGAGATGACCCATGCCTTAAGTTCATCAAATTTTGGTAAAATACTCCTTAAATTAGTATAGGCGACACTAATACCAGAAACAGAGGGCAATTGAGTAGTAATGTTGGATGTTATATCAATGCGCGCTAGATTTCCTAATTGTCAAAAGGAATCCCTCGAAGAACTCTCCGAATTTACCAACGCACGAATGGTCGCCGACGAACTACCAGGAAATTTCTTATCATTAGATCAGTTTCTCCATTCGATCTTCTAAACGCTAGATTATCACGAACATTATTAAGCAATAATCTTTCCTCAACCGAGATATCTCTTAAATTTTTGTCTTCTTACCTTTTAAGCGATAGCTTCTAACTAAAACTGCTCTTGTATTATCTGCTGAATCAAATACTACTTTAAGTAATCGTGGTTTATGTTGTGATTTTTACAAAGACGAAATAAGCTTTTGACATTGACACTACGAGCAATGTTATGGCGAATCTCTCAACGTAACACTGTTACGCACCGTGAGTACAAAACTCTTCGCAATCTATGCAACCAACTAAAACGCTCAAAAAGAAAAACATTTGAAGAGGGTATTGCTTCTGACATTAACAGGTCACCTAAACGTTTTTGGGCATACGTTAGACATCGTCGAATCCTACCTTCTACGATTAATTGTGTACGTTTAGAAAGTGGTGATGTAGTTGACAAGGAGGCTATTGTGGAAGCTCTTGCAAGCAGTTTTGTAGTATCTCCATCCTCGCAATCGAATATTGACCAGATACAGTACCCGCCCAACTTACAATCTAACTTACCAATATCTCCTATTAATGTCATTGAAGTTCAGTCTGAACTCCATAAATTAAATAGTTTTGGCTCTGCAGGACCAGATGGTGTATCCCCTTTTCTTTTGCGTACTCTGTCGCACATTATTGCTCCAAGCCTTACGTCTCTATTTCATCGAAGCTTACAGTATTCGTGGATTCCTGATGATTGGAAAAGGGCAATTGTTGTACCTATTCCAAAGAAACAGTTGGCACTAACTTGTTCAGATTTTAGACCAATTAGTCTTACCAGTGTTATTTCTAAAATTATGGAGAGACTCATTGCGAAGAGAATACGTGAACATCTAAATTTATATCAAATTCTTGATGATTCTCAGCACGGCTTCCGACCTGGTCGCTCGTGCCTAACTAATCTGTTGAATGCTCGCGAACATTGGGTAGCTGCTCTTAGTTCGGGTCTTACAGTTGATATAATATTTCTTGATTTCTCTAAGGCCTTTGATAGAGTTCCACATGCTGGTTTAGATTCACTACTACGTCATTACGGTGTACCTACGACAATTTGCAACTGGATTAAGACATTTCTCGAGGATCGATCATTCGTTGTGCGATTAGATGAAGTTTTGTCAACAGCTCGACGTGTTCATTCGGGTGTTCCTCAGGGCACGGTCCTAGGTCCACTTCTCTTTATCATCTTTTTGAATGACCTACTCCTAAGGTTAAAGTGTCCTCACCTGGCATTTGCTGACGATGTTAAAATATGGGCAACAACCCAAAACGAGGCGGATTGTGAATTTTTACAATGTGACCTTAACCGTATCGGGACTTGGTGTAATAGCACTGGCTTGATACTCAACGCGACAAAATGTGTATGGATCAGATTGGGTAGAGATAAAACTCATTTCGATTACAAAATAAATGGACACTCAATCAAGCGAGTCTCAGAACATCCCGACCTGGGAGTGATAATTCACGAATCGCTAAAGACAAGAGCAAATAGTGATCACGCGCGGTTAAAAGCGATACGTGCCTTATACTGCATAAAAATGACTTTTGCAAAATTATCGCCGCAAATCTTCGCCAAACTTTATTGTGCCCTAGTAAGACCACATCTTGAGTATTGTGTACAGGCAACCTTTCCAACGACCAGGAGTGAGTTGAATAACTTGGAAAGTGTAATGAGACGAGCTTCTCGGATGTGTTGTCAAGGAAGCTTTATTTCAAGATTAAGATGTTTGAACGTTTTATCAGTGAGGTATCGGTATCTTTTTCTTGATCTGATTACACTTTGGAAAATTGTACATTCAGCTGATGGCTTTCCTTTGGGTGTAGTTAGATTTCGAGATAATTCGAGATTGCGAGGCCATTGTAAGATGCTTTTTAAAAAATTACCGGGTAAGCTGCGAAAATTTTACAGACTGTCTGAACGGGCAGTAGATGTTTGGAATAGTTTGCCTGAACCTATCGCTGCCATCACCAATTTCCTCGCTTTCAAAAACAGGGTTCGACGTTGGATATACGTCCAGGCTGATTTGTCACCTTTTCTAACCTACCCATTTGGTTGATCTTTTTTCTGTATTGTGTGATCGGCTTAAAGCCTTATGGCTAAGTCTGAACTTGATAATAATAATAATATCCTCTTCACCCTGAACGAATATAAACTAAAAGACCTTACGAATAGAAACTACGTCATCATCCACACGGGTTTTAACGTTGTTTGCAGAAGATTCAGTTATGTTGGCAAACATAACGCAATTATTTCTGTTTCTAGCACGATTCATAGTATTGATAATGCCAACAAATGTCTTATCTGTCATATCCTTGGATTTCATTTCATTTTAATTTCCGAGTGCCACATCATTGCAAACTCTTGCATCGTCTCTTGTCTGCGTTCGACTAAAAGGCTGCTTCGATACATTTTTTGGTCGAACAGGAGTAGAAATCAATATATTGTTGTTGTTTGGACTGTGTTCCGCGAAAATGCCAGATAAAGGTGAAGGTCATTTATTAGTAAAACACTCAGGTGTAACTTTATCTTTGTTGTTTGCCATCACGGTGCTATCATTGATATTACTTCTTCTTTATACAGTGTCCGTGAATGTCTATGTCCTCGTGTTCAAATGCGAGTCGAACTTAAAACATTTATTGCGTCTGGTTCCATTTTGAATAAAAGTGTAGCGACATCGACTAGTGATTCAGGACACATAGGGCAACCTATTTGTCCGTAATTTTCGGGTGGTCAAGGGGCGTCCGACTGTCCGGTGGCATCCCTTACTTCTATAGAGTTAGACCTCTTTTGTAGTAATAGTTCGTGTGTAGGGAAACAAGTAGACTTTGCTAGCGTTATCGAGCGTGTCACATTTTCCCATTATACGAACATTTTTGTCGGTTATTCAAATGTTCGTAGTCTCCTGGCTCAGTTCTCTGAAATTAAATTTACAGTTGCTTCGAAACGTTTTTATGTATTTTGTATAACCGAAACATAGGTACATTCTAACATTTCGGATGATTGTGTTGACATCCTTAACTATTTTCTAATACGTTCAGATCGCTCGTGTGGTAAACGTGGAGGTGGGGTAGCCGCCTATGTTCGAAATAGTCTCCTGGTATCGAATATCTCAGCTTTTCGTGACGATATTGGTTCTTCCTTTGAAGGTCTTGCTTTTACACTGGGAAATGGTCAACTACCCTGATTCTGTGTCCTTTAACGTTCTCCATCCTATGAATTAAGATTTGACTCTCTTAAACCACATTTGCTGAGTTTATCTTCGTATCCTATGATTTTGCACCTGAGTGACTTCAATATCCCCCAAATAGTCTGAAAAAATAGTCATTCACGATTAATTCACGGAATTAGAAAAGTAGTGAGTGCATTTGTTACTCGAGATGCTACTAGTTCAACAGATTAAAGAACCTACTTGTGTGACAGGGAACCTGCTTGTTGTAACTAATCGCTTAACATTTAGCTGGTGGCTTCTTGGTGCAGGCTTTGATCTCTAACAAACTGCATCACTTTAATTGGAAGTATGTTGCGGTTGCTCATCGGTGTTGTGTTCGTCCACTAAGAGTGGATGGGGTGTTGAATACCAGACAATATTGCCCCCTTCCTCGTCAAATCCCTAGCGAACGTACTGAGCAATGATTTAACTATGTTCTTTAGATACAGCTTGGACACATCTTGGATTCCTGACAGTAGGAAGTGTGCAATTGTGGTGCCTATTCCCGAAAAGCATCCTGCTAGCTTTTGCGCGAACTTTCGGCCCATTCGCTTGACCAGCGTATTCTTCAAACTTTTAGAAAGAATCATTGCTAGTAGAATCATGGATCATTTGGATTGTAATCACATATTGATTGAATCTCAACATGGTTTCAGGATCGGACGTTCATGCCTTACTAACCTACTAACTGCGCGTAAAATATGAACTGATGCTATGGGGGCTGGGTTTCAGGTTCATACAGTATTCCTTGATTTTTCGAAAGTTTTTGATAGGGTACCACACGACGGTGTCTTTACTGTATCACTATGGACTCCATACATATATTTTTGAGTGGGTCAGGCAATTTCTATCGAATAGGTCTTTCCGGGTTTGTGTGTGGGTGTGTTTTCTTATTCGGTGAATGTTAATTCTGGCGTACCGCAGGGACTAGTCATTGGCCCACTGCTCTTTATAATCTCTATTAATGATCTGATACTCCGCCTATAATGCTCTCATCTAGCTTTTGCAGACTATCTAAAGATTTGGTCGATCATTACAAGTCCTGCTGATCGAGTATCGTTACAAAATAATCTAACCTCTCTAATCAAGTGGTGCGATTTTACCGGACTACGGTTGAACGTTGATAAATGTGTCCTCATGCAACTAGGTCGCCCGATTGAAACTCTAAGGTACTATATTGGAGATCTTGTCTTAAAGGAAGTGTCTCATCATACGGATTTAGGGATTATTGTCCATCGATCCTTGAAAACAAAGTTGAACACCGACTTCTTTTTAGGTAAAGCTACTAGGGCGTTATATTGTATTAGAATGCATTCATCAGGTTAAGCTGTCATATGTTTAAGAGGCTATTTATCTCCACCGTCCGGCCACACTTGGAGTACTTCATTCATGCTTGTTTCCCTTTCACTTAGCAAGAACTATTAGACCTGGAGTCTATTCTTAGGCGCGGATCGAGGTTCTGTATTGGCTTAAGTGGTATTGACAATTATGTACGTCTAAGTCGTATTGGGATGTTGTTGGTACGTGATAGGTTCATATCCTTGGAAATGCTATGTCTATGACATATGTCGAATGATGCGGTGGGTTATCCTACCGATGTAATCACTAGGCGGGTAGGTATGTTATGTGGACATAGCAGAGTCTTGTATAAATTTGGATTTGGCAGATTACCAAAAGTGTATAGACTCTCGAGGAGAGGAATTAACATGTGGAATTCGTTGCCTGAGGAAGTCGTTGCAGCCCCCAGTTTGAGAACGTTTAAATCACGATGCTACAAATGGATATGTGAACAATGCCGCCATTCAACACTACCACTGGAATACCCTAATTAGCTACGTTGACTGACTATTTGCTTTTTTTCTTTTTTTGTTGGACTCTGTCTGAATAGCCTTTTGGCTTTGGTATGCATTGGAATAAATAAAATATGCTAGATTCATTGTCAATAACTTTTTTCTTGAAACCTGTGAGTCTTTAACTTCTTCGTTTATACACCGTCCGTGAATGTCTATGTCCTCGTGTCAAAATGCGAGTCGAACTTGAAGCATCTATTACGTCTGGTTCCTTATTTGAATTGACGTGTAACGACATCGGCGTAGTGATTTTGCTCTGTCATATGCTAGATTATTTGTCAATAATTTGTTCTTGAAACATACGTGCCTTTAAGTTAAAATGAGCATTGTCCTTTGCTGATGTCAATGAACTACAAAATACGATTAACGCAGTACAAAAATCACATATGAATTTTCTTCTACTCAATGTATCAGCATCTTTATGCGGTACAGTTACTGTAGTCCAGACATTGCATCCATCATCATCACATCCTACTTGTCTTGATATGAATTCAGGAATGTCGTTTCCCTTACGTCTGCCCATAATTGTCATTGTATATGGTTATTGTATATTTATGCGATTTTCTTCAAAAATCGTTTTTCTGGAATCGTTATTCTGAAATTGATTTTTGAAATCGTTTGTCTGAAATCCTTATTCTGAAATCGTCCTTCCGAAATCGTTCTTTGTAAGTAGTTAGTAATCAAGAATTTTTAAACTCAAAATATAGTAACAGAGAAGTGCGAATCAATCTAAAAGTTACAATCTAAATTTGTAACGTTAATGGATATTTATATGTTCAAGTGTGGTTATAATCGTCAAATGTAAAGTGAGTCAAACAGGCAGATCAATATTTATTAAATCAAGATAGCATGACAGCAACTAAGGTGAGCTGCGCTTTCTCCCAGAATCACCTGTGGACATATCGTCGTGATGAACAGTTATGACTGATTCAAATACCATAAGGCGTAATATATAGGATAAACATAAACAAAAATATAAGCATAAACGTTGAAACGCTAAATACCAGGTAACAAACCTGATTTTATTCTACTTATAAGGACAGATATAGTTGATACAACTTTTATTAGCATCAAGCAAGATAGCATGGCAACAGCTAAATTGAGCTGCGCTGTATCCCAACATGTTAGCAACAAAAGTCACCTGGTGGACAGATCGTCGTGACGAACAGTTATGACTGATTCAAATTCCATAGGCGTAAAATATAGCATAAAATATAATCAAAAATATAAGCATAAACGTTGAAACGCTAAATATCAGGTAACAAACCTGATTTTATTCTACTTCTGAGGACAGATATAGTTGATACAACTTTTATTAGCATCAAGCAAGATAGCATGACAACATCTAAGGTGAGCTGCGCTCTCTCACAGCATGTTAGCAACAAAAATCACCTGGTGGACATATCGTCGTGGAAATTAATGTAAGCACTAAAGTGTTTTCGTCTTTGAATAATTCTAATTATATTATATACGCAAACTATAATCAGGATTAAAACCGCTGTTTTAAAGTCAAATAAGTTAGCTGAGTTAACGTATTTTATATTATTAATAAATTAAAAGCAACAATGCATAAATTAAAAAATTAAATAATAATTAAACTTTTTTTAAATCATATATTGTTTTTACAATAAATCAAATATCTCAAATGACAGAGTTTAAAATCAAAGGCTAATAATAATTATTACAAGCAAACATTGGCTATCTCTTCTGTTGGTCGAAAATGATCGTGAACAAGTTTTCCAAATGTAGAGCGTGGCGCTCTTAAACAGGCAGATGCAGCACGAGCTAAGGCATATGAAATTTTCTCTCGTATATTTTTTATTATTTGAGGATATGGGAGTTCGCGTTTTGAGCTTAATTTTGAGGCTATTTGCTTCATTATCCTATTAGATTCCTGACTTGATCCTCCTGAAGATGAAAAAATTAACGGACTGAAATGCGCATGTTCTAAACTTAAAATTCGCGCTCCATACTTCGATATTTTCCGTTTTTCATGGTATTCAAAGTCAGCCTTACACTCAGTTCGGGAGTTAGAGGGAGCATGCACATTATATATCGCGACATCCAAAAATGTCCGCTCAAACGGTCTTCCGAATAGTCCACTACATACAACATCCAGACGCGCTTCTTTCGATACGATTGTGCTATTGTTATTAAAACGATAATCAGATGGTACGGGTGATAATACTGGTTCAACCTCCACGCCACTGCATATCCCGCTTAAGAGGTGAGAAAATATATCCCTTACTTCATTATGCCTGATAGATGGTAACGCTCCAGTCTTGCACGAAAATGCATGATTGATAGTCATTTCTGAAGAACATATGCATTTTTTAGTTTCTAATGCTCGCAAAGACCATCCATAGCGACCTGCTAATACATCGCTAAACTCATTGGTTGTAAGCCGAAAACCTTCGTGACTTAAAGGTAGGGAAGATAGCCACGACGAAGCTCAATTGTAACTAGCATGTGCCAATATCTTAAAGTAATCCGCTGGTAGAGATTTTAGTATTATTTGTTTCCTCGATTTGGCTACGTTTAATCTCATGTACGAAATGTTTCTAGCTATTTGAGTTTGAACATCCCTCAGGTTTTCTCCCGTATATCCGTCTCGATAGGTTTCGTACATTCTACGAGAAGAATCGTACTCCAAGTCAGCGATGTATTCCGGATCAACTAACCCAATGCCCCCTAACTTGAACGGTAGAGTTAATAATTCTTTATGTGCTTGTTCAATTTTCGCTTGTGTGATTGACTCAATAAAACCGCTATACAATAGGTTTTTCAGACATCTAGTGACATCCGTGCACATTGGTACTGTTCTGTAAGTATATATCCATTTCCATTGCACAGAGTGTATTAAGCCGGAATAAGCAGTCTGTCGATCAATTTTACTAACTTAAACTAATCTTTCAAGTGTGGATGCCCAAGATGTTACCCTGTTTTTTATAATATCCAAAACATCAACTTCTGCTCCAATGGGAGTTCCGAGTACTTCGATAGCACGCTCACTTATTTTACAGCCAGTGAAGTTGCTAGTGTCGAATTCATGTTCCTTGTGTATTAGCAGCTGTGTCTTTAGTGGATTAACGTAATATCCAAATTTTGGGTTTATTGTTTTTAGTATTTCCCAGGCTTTAGATAAGTCATCGCTAGGACCGACAAAATTTGCATCGTCTGCGTACCATCGTTGAATCATTGATGGTAAACGTTTTTGAATGTGTAGAATAAGTGGTAGAGTCGAAACGGCAAATGCAGCCATGGCTAGAGGGTCACCTTGAGTGAAACCCTCTTTTGAAAATATCGGATCACTACCAGTAAACATTGTTGATGACTTTACGTATAAGTTCACTAGTATTGTTTCTAGAGACGGACAAATGAATTTTATGTTTTCTAATGTTAGACGTCGATTTACGGAATTAAAAGCGTTTGTTGCATCCACGGTCAGTAAGCCAAAGTCACCCCTAGAGTGAAAGGAATCTGATAAGGAATGAACAGCGAATTCTATTCCGCTTCTCTGTGATGCGCACAATTGCAGTTCCCATTACATCCTGAATATGGTTTCTAATTTTTCCTAAAACGACTTTGCTTATTATCCGTCGTTCCACTTGTCCCACGCCAATTGGTCGTATACCTGCAGTCTTTTTTAAAGCTATAAGTCTACTCGCTACAAACGCACGCAAATTGATAGGATGGATATGCTCTGAAGCTAATCGTATTACAAATTCCGCTAGTGATGTTGCTAACTTCTTAGATTGAATACCGAATCCAGTTAACATTTCCACATTATTGCATTAAAGCCTGAAGGTCCAGCGCCTCCTTGTGTTCTCCTTGCTGCTATTATTTCGTCTGCGTCTATAGAATAAAATATGACTGGATTATGACTAGTCACTCCCTCAACAAAATCCGATAGAATAGCGCTCTGATCTATTTCAGCAGGGTAAGGGTGTAATTCTGCTAGCTTCTCTATTACAGTATTTGTGCCAACTTTCGAATCGGGAGAAAGAATGGGTGAATCGTCTTTAAATTCTAGAAGTCTGGTTGCAGAAGCTACACATCCATTCTCCATTAGCCGAATGTAGTTTTTATGCCAATTAATCTTCTTTGTTTTCACATTGCAATGTGATGTTGTCTGCAACATCAATGCTTCTTCATATACACTTATAAAGTCTTCCGCTTTCCAACTCTTTAAACGACGCTCAATGGTCTTTCTAGTGTAAGAGATCTTACGCGTTGGGATTTTTTGAAGGATACACTGAGAGAAAACCGTTACTTTCATCAATGAGATTTGGCCATCATCTTTGTCATTTGCTATTAAATTCTTTTTTCCAAATGGATGAATTTATTATTTTAGCATTTCAACATAACATACAATTTTGGTTACCCGCAAATGGGCCCTTATTAAAATTGTTATTATTATACATTTCCAAGGACACACACTTTGCAAGGATGAATGATATGTCGCTCCGAAGTTTAGTGATGCATTTGTGATAGGGTGTATTATGTTTAACCGCTTGTTGTCTTGCGATCTGTCGTAGTACTCTGTCTGCACTGGGCCCTATGCTTCCTAGCGCCGAAAACGTGAGAGGGTGAAACGCAGAGCACTCGATCTTTACTACTCTTTCAACATATTTAGTTCGTTTTCTATTCTCATGATAGTTATGTGTGTTATTCATCCGTTGGACATACGATGAGGCAAGTGGATTAAAAACACAAACGTCCATAAAGGACCGCTCCATCGTTGTTCCGAACAGATTATTGCACGCTATGTCTAATCGAGCCGACCTGTCTGTGGTTGTATTGATGTTGTCAAATGTCATTAAATCTGGTACTGGTAGGAGTATGGGCTCAATAGCAACATTGACACACACATCTCGAAGTGCTACCGCGATATTGTCTCTTATTGTATTATGTCTTATAAAAGGTATTCCACCAACTTGACATGAGAGCGCATGTGTAATATTGAAATTATTTCCACAAATACATTTGGATGGTGTGTTTATCGGTGCCCAATTATATCTTGCAGCCAATGCGTCTTGAAATTGCTGCTTGGAAAGATGATGGCCTTCAGAATGTATTGGCAATGAACTCAACCAAAGCGATGATCCTCTTGAAGACGTGATGTGGTTTAGATTACTCCTTTCGGTATCGCTTAGATTTATTTTAACGTGGCAAATGCGTGCCAGCGCACGCTTACATGACCACAACAAAACAAAACTGTGAATCAGGTGTCGAGAAGGTGTGAACGGAGGAGGTGTTTGAATGTGATAAAGGAGGGAGCGCGGCGGACGTCGAGAGGGAGTTGATTCCAGGCGAGTGAGGCGGCGACGAGGAAGGATCGGAGACCGTAGTTGTTGGAGTAATTAGGAACGTGGAGTAAGAGGGTATGACAGGAACGAAGCGATAGCGAGGTGGGGCGAGTATCGTCTAAGAAAGGAAGGTTGATGAACGATGGGGAGCCGACAGCGATGAGACGAAAAGTAACGAGAAGAAGGCGGAGTTTGATGCGGATGTGGATGGTGGGCCAGGAGAGTTGGGCAAAATATGTGGATGTGTGGTCGAAGCGACGGAGACGAAAGAGCACTCGAACGGCGGTGTTGATTATTCGTTGTAGGGGTAGGATGATGGATTTTGGAGAATTGGCGAAAAGGCTAAGGCAGTAATCGATTTTAGGGAAAAGAAGCGATGAAAGAAGAGACATACAAGAACGGAAGTCGATAAGGGGGCGGATACGGCGGATGTCACGAAGAATTAAGTTAGACGAGCGGACCTTGTCACGGACGAAGGGTTTAAGGGAAAGGTGATCATCGAAATGGAAGCCTAAGAAAGTGAGATTGTGGACTATAGGGATGATCGATGAGGCAAAAGATACAATGGGAGGAGATATGCTTGGTTTACGGGGAAGGATCCACATTATTTTGGACTTTTCGGCGTTTAGAACGAGATGGAGATTGGAGAGACGTTTGTAGATAGAAGAAAGACAGTTGGAGGCAGAAATGCCGATATCGTGTATGCGATGTGCGGGTGCATGAGCATAGATTAGAATGTCATCGGCGTATTGCATGACGTTAAAGTAGTAAGGTTTGATAAATGGAGAGAGATCGCCAAGCAAAAGAGAGAAAAGCAGGGGACCTAGGACTGAACCTTGTGGAACCCCGCAAAAAATAGGGATGGGAGGGGAGGATGATGAATTAGAACAGACGCGAAAGGAACGGTCGGATAGATATGAGGCGAACCAAGCTACGGAGGAGGAAGAAAAGCCGTAATCATAACGAAGGCGAGAAAGGAGGACGGAGTGGTCGACAATGTCGAATGCGGAGGAGAGGTCGAGGGAGATGAGAACACTATATAGAGCCTTGTCTCGAGAAATGAGTAAGTCGTTGTGCACTTTTATGCATGCGATTTCTGTCGAGTGATTAGAGCGGAAAGCGGATTGGAAAGGAGGGTACAGATTGGATGAGGAGAGATAAGCGTTGATTTGTATTAAGATGATGCGTTCTAAGAGCTTTGAAAGAGTAGGGAGTAGTGAAATGGGGCGATAGCTAGAAGGAAGGGAGGGGTCGAGCGATTGTTTCTTAAGGAGGGGACGAACGATTGCGGATTTCCAGTGTGAAGGGAAGATACGACTGCGGATGGACGAGTTAAACAAGGTTGTGAGAAATGGGGATATCGATGAGCATATAGATTTTAATATGTGAGTAGACAGGGGATCGGCAGGTGTGGTTTGGTTGGGCAAGACATGAGGACAGATGATACTTCTGTAGGTGATACAGGGAGAAGATGAAAGAGTTCCGGAAGGATGAGTGTAGACTGGGCAGAGTGGGATAGGATGGAGACCGGGGTGTGAGAGAGCAGCGTGGATACTTTAGTCTGGAGAAATGACGAATAATCATTAGCATTGATGTTGCAAGGCGTAGAGGAACGAGCCAGGATTGAGTTAAAAGTATGCCAGAGAGTCTTAGAGTTGAATGAAGTGATGATTTTATGCTGCCAGAAGGAGTTGCATTTGGTACGTAGTAGGTTGAGATGAGACCGGCGAAGAGCAAGATAGGAATCACGGAAAGACGGAGTGATCGAGCGGAAATCGCGTCTGAGAGAGCGGTGATAGACTCGAAAAGCATGGCGGAGTCGACGCTTTGAGAGTAGGCATTGGATGTCAAACCATGGGGCACGGTGCAAGCGACGGTGTGGGTGAGATTTGAAGGGCAAGAGAATATCGAGAGTGGATGTGAGTTCAGAGTCGAAAAGAAAGGCGAGATTGTGAGGAGATGAATATGTTATTGTGGGTAATGATAGAGTCGACTTGAGTAAGGCAGAGTGGAGAAGGGAGAGGTCAAGATTTCTACAAGGGCGACGTAGGATTGTAGGTGTGTGAGGAGGGGTGTGGTTGGGAGCGAGATCAAGGGAGATAAGAAAGTGATTTGATAGACCAGGATCAGAGATGGACAGTGAGGTGTGGGCAGCAAAATGATCGGGGACAGCGATGATGTCGAGTGCCCCGCCAAGTATATGTGTGGGGGCAGTGGAGATTAGTTTGTAATTGTAGTTGGATAGAATGTTGATGAAGCGGATGGAATCTGTGGAAGAGGGGCGGTCTAGGCGGATATTGAAGTCGCCTAGAACGAGTGAAGGGATTGAGGACAAAGAACAATGAGAAAGGAGGTCAGCGAGTTCGGTAAAAAATAAGGCTGTAGGAGCTGATGAACCAGGACGGTATACAATGGCGAGATCTAGAGTGATCGGGTTAGAATAACGACAAGTGAGCAATTCAAAAGAGCAAGGACTGAAAGGGGGATTGATTTTGCGAAGAGACGCTGGGTGACGCGCGAATGCGACGATGCCGCCATGATTAGAGGATTTAGAAGGGCATGAGCTGAGGGGGCGGGCGGATTCGACTAGGGAGCAACCGGCAGAGAGCAGACGGCGAATGGAAAGGTCGTCGGAATCTGAGTGCCAGGATTCGGTGAGGCAGAAGAGATCGATGGATTGCTTGGTGAATAGGTTGAGGATAAGATCGGATTTATTGAGAATAGATCTAGTGTTGAGGAGACCGAGGCGGAAACCGTGTGCTGTGGCGAAAGAGACTAGTGGAGAAGACACATAGGAGAGATGGAGCGCCATCGAATTTTTGGACGGGTGTGGACAACTTGAAAATTTCCGTCTATGTTTCGGATGGAGAGTGATGTTTCGCCGTTTTCCTCGCGACGGCGTTTTTCGATGCGGGCTGAAGAGATTTGAGCGATTTCGGAAGGGGCGCGATCGGGGAAAATTCGAGTGGTTGAAGATGACATGAGTTTGAATCGTTGAGAGAGGACAGAAGACGCGTGAGAGCGATGCTTGAAAACAATTTTTAGGAGAGGGGGCTGGGAAGGATTAGATTGAGAAGATTTGTTTAGACGGATGAATGCGACAGGAGAAATGTCCTTGAAAAAGGATGGTTTATCCGCAGGAACAATAGACGAGAGGATGGATCTGAAGGCGGAAACATCGTGGTCCAGACGTGCTTGTGGAGATAAGGAGTTAGAAGGCGTGATATTAGTAACAATGACGCAACGATCACGAGATGCAAAGCGCTTCCGTAAAGGAGGACGACTGACGTGAGTAGGTGAGATCACGATAGAAGAGCTGGCAGTTGATGATTTGGAGGGATTTGGTTTGACGACGGGAGACATAGAGGATAATGATAATAAAGAGGGTGGCAAGCGATGTGAGGAAAGGTTATGAGTGGAAGGATAGTGGAGGTTGGTGGAGGTGATTTTGATTGATGGATGCAAGTTATTGAGAAACGAGACAGGAAGGACAGGACGTGGGGTGTCGGGGAGTGAAGATGACATGGAATGGGAAGTGTATATGGTGGCAGGGTCGGTGGGTGGAGAAAGGACATTAGAAACGACGGGGGTAGTTTGAGTTGACGTGTTGGATGTTGATATGTGCTTATTGGAAAGGTTGCATATTAGTTTGTTGTCACAAAAACCACATACGAAGTCTTCTTTAGCCTTATTCTTGTCGCAGGTGATTGTTGTCCAGACGCTGCAGTCGTGTATCGAGCACTGTACTTGCAGTTGTCCATAGTTGGTGTCGGTCTTAGTTGTTTTCTTACGTCCACCCATAAACGATGGTTGCCGTCGATTGTTGTCGTCGATTATGGTTGTCGTCGATGGTTGTCGTCGATGGTTGTCGTCGATGGTTGTCGTCGATGGTTGTCGTCGATGGTTGTCGTCGATGGTTGTCGTCGATGGTTGTCGTCGATGGTTGTCGTCGATGGTTGTCGTCGATGGTTGTCGTCGATGGTTGTCGTAGTGCGTCGATAGTTGTCGTTGTGTGTTAAAACTGTTAAATTTGCGTGATTGATCTTGAACTGGATTGATTGTAAGTAGTTAATAGGTATATAGATAGTTTAAACTATACCCTCATCTACTGGTCGTAATTCCACTTCCCGATCCACGCGATCATGCGCCTCACTTAGTATCGAGCCGATCGTTTCGCGTATGGCGTTGTGTCTGATAATTGTTCCGCCGCCGACTCTACAAGAGAGTACATGTCTTAAGTTAAACACTTCTGAACATCGACAAATTCCCTTACTTTTAATTGGTATATTGTATCTTATCGCAAGTGCATCCAAAAACTGTTGCTTTTGTAAATAGAATCCAGACGGTTTCGAAGGAATAGATGTCAACCAAATTGAGGCATTCTTCTGTGCAGCATGCTGTATACTTCGAGCCATTTCTTCACTTGCATTTTCCAAAATTTGTTTCTTAAGTTGCTGGTATATATTCCGATTATTTTTCCGGTAACCATCACAAAGATCCTTTAGTATTTCCCCAATTTCAGAACTGTTACTATGAATAACGTTTGCATTCGCTATTAGGTGTGATTGTTTAAAAACCTCTTCTGCGTTGGCTGATGGATCTATTATGCCTAAACCTCCATCTCTGGCGGGTAGTTTAATAATATCTCGAAGCTCTAACGTTAACACTCCCAATCCCATAATGCTCGGTATCAACTTCAGGAAAATATCATCAGCTAAGCCTCTGAACCATGATGAACTTACTTTTGTAGTGCGCACCAGATGTGTCCATTGAAACTGAATCGTTCGTGTTAGCAATATATAAGCAGCATATGGATCCAATTCTGCTAAATCACAAAGATGCTTTATCTGTACTCGCCAGGAGTTAATTGAACTCATGACTTGACACTCACGATATGCATCACATCCGATAAATCCTCCCAAGACCTTGATACCATTTTTAACCACTTTGACTCCTTCTTGCATAAGATATTTGGCTTCATTTGTCATAGTTTCGTTCTTGTTTAAAAAACAGCATTTTGAAGCATTTATGTGAAATCCGAAACTTTTACCAATCACTTTCAATAGATCCCATACTTAAGACAACTCATGCGCACGGCCAATAAAAGTTGCATCATCTGCGTACCAAAGTTGGGTGACACCAGGTATTTTTTGTTTAATCTCTCCAATTATCGGTAAAGACGCCGCTGCAAATGCAGCCATAGCCAAGGGGTCTCCTTGTGTTACCCCTTCTTCAGATAGAATTGTCTCCTCAGCAACAATTAGCAGTGATGGCTTCGAGTAAGTATTGATCAGGAGTGTCGTCATGGCAGGACAAATCGCGTTTATGTTTTTGAGCAACAAATCCCGATTGATACAATTGAAAGCGTTGTTGGCATCTACAGTTAATATGCAATATTCACTATTACTTTCAAGTATATCTCTTGCATTATGAATAATAGTATCGGTCCCACATTTCTGACCAGCACACATTTGTACTGCCCCAGCTACCTCCATCAATGTTGGTTTAATATATTTTAGCTGTGCCCTGGCTACTATGCGTCTCATAACTTCCCCTATACCGATAGGGCGTATTCCAGGAGATTTGTCAAGAGGAACCAACCGACATGCTAGATATGCTTCCAAGCTGTTAGGATTTAATCTTTCGGTTGCAATTTTTATTACAAACATTGCGAGCACATTCGCTAATCTGTATGATTCTTGACCAAAACATGTTAGTAGATATCTCCACATTTGCGCGTCCATACCGGATGGTCCTGCACTTCCATTTGATTTTTTAGCCGCTTTTATAATATCTTCTGGACTTAAATTCATGTAAATTACTTGATGATCGTGGATTACATGTTTCAGAGGTGTCAATAAAATATACTCTCCATCTGCATCCGTTGCTCGAGGATGTAATTCTTGAAGGCGTGTGAGCACTGTTTTGCCGTCCAAAAAACTATCCATCTCATGTATCCCGGATTTTTGTCCGCCTGATTTTAAAAGCCGAGCTGCTTCTCCAATTTTACTGTATTGCACCAATTTCTGAATGTCCATTAAAAATCCTTTTTGATGGTTTTTCTTACGATTCATTGATCTCTGCTTTTGAAGGAATCGAGCTTCTGAAATTAGTTGGTCATACTTTTTTTCATTCCACATTATTATACGTCGTTCTAAGGTTTTCCGACGATCACTAATTCGTCGCGAAGGAATCTGCTGCAGAATCAGCTGGCAATATACCGAAGAGAGGTGTAAGATGGAATCACATTCTTTAGAATTTTCGTTAAACGATTTGATGTGTGAAGTTAAGGTTGCAATAAAATCTTTAGTAGCGTTACATCTAGGCAGCGTCACCAAGTTTGGAACCCAGTGAATAATTTCATATAATGTTTCCATATACCAAGGTAAACGACGTATCGCATCCCGAGCAGTATGACCTGTCTGGTTCTCAACATTGTCACTAACTGCGTGAACGTGATTTTCACTATCATGCACATTTATTATCGATTTTACTTGAATGTGCTGCTGATTACAACAGTTTGGTGCTGCGCAATTTGAGCAAGGAACTTTACTCTTGGCACATTTGCACTTTTTGCACTTGGTCGCTTGCCCGTTGCAAGTACAACATCTTACAGTGCTGATTGGACGTGCTTTCGTCATACTGTATGTTTATTGTAATTTGCCTTCGTTATTACTTCGTCCGAGCTAGTCCTTGCGGGGCTCCGTCAATAATATGCACACTAGTCAGAGCTCTTGTATTGTATTTACTTTAGATTGTATGTTTGTAAATAGTTATTTGTTAGCAGCTTAGAATTTCAAATGTATCACTATATTAATATTATATATTAATATAGTGATACATTTGAAATTCTAAGCTTATGATTGGATTTTTGAATTCTTTAGTTCTTTACTTTTGGACACATTCTTGTATGTTTTACGAAAATAAAAATTTTTCTTTAAAAAAAATATTATATATTAATATAACAATAATAATAATTAAAATAGAAAAAAATTATGATAGATAATTGTTATATAAGATTTTATATAATTTATATTCACAAAGTAAAAATTTAAAATTTATACATATTAAACTTTTCAAACTTATTGTTTTATCAGTAACTGAGTCGCAGGAGTGGATGGAAATCAGATAATTCTTAGAATAGCAAATAAAATTGCTTTGCCATTAGATCTGCCCCTCGCTTAATGTGTGCTACATATATAAGACATGTTCTGTCTGTTAAAAGAAAATAAGATTTATTTTTACGTTTCGAATGCGTGCCGGCGCACGCTTACATGACCACAACAACAAAAAACAAAAATCTAAATTATGTGTCGATGAGGTGGGTACGGAGGCGGCATTTGAACGTAATGAAGGAGGTAGTGCGTAGAACGTCGAGAGGGAGCAAATTCCAGGCGATTGGGTGGCGATCAGGAAGGATCGAAGACCGTAGTTGTTAGAGTAATTGAGAATGTAGAGTAAGAGGGAATTACGAAAACGCTGTGATAGAGAGATGTAGGATGAATGTCGTCTATGAAAGGGAGGTTGATGAACGATGGGGAGCCGACAGCAATGTGACGAAAAGTTACGAGAAAGCGGAGTTGTATGCGGATGTAGATGGTAGGCCATGAGAGTTGGCAAGATATGTGGATAAAGGCGTTGCTGTGCCTACGAGTATCAACCGATAGAATCAATCAAATTAATGAAGTGATCAAGGTTTGAGTTTATTTTTAAAGTTGATGTGCGTATTATTGTTTAATATAATAGTTTATTATCAATAATTTACAAAAAAGGGGGTTCCCGTAAATATTATTATTATCAAGTTCAGACTTAGCCATAAGGCTTTAAGCCGATCACACAATACAGAAAAAAGATCAACCAAATGGGTAGGTTAGAAAAGGTGACAAATCAGCCTGGACGTATATCCAACGTCGAACCCTGTTTTTGAAAGCGAGGAAATTGGTGATGGCAGCGATAGGTTCAGGCAAACTATTCCAAACATCTACTGCCCGTTCAGACAGTCTGTAAAATTTTCGCAGCTTACCCGGTAATTTTTTAAAAAGCATCTTACAATGGCCTCGCAATCTCGAATTATCTCGAAATCTAACTACACCCAAAGGAAAGCCATCAGCTGAATGTACAATTTTCCAAAGTGTAATCAGATCAAGAAAAAGATACCGATACCTCACTGATAAAACGTTCAAACATCTTAATCTTGAAATAAAGCTTCCTTGACAACACATCCGAGAAGCTCGTCTCATTACACTTTCCAAGTTATTCAACTCACTCCTGGTCGTTGGAAAGGTTGCCTGTACACAATACTCAAGATGTGGTCTTACTAGGGCACAATAAAGTTTGGCGAAGATTTGCGGCGATAATTTTGCAAAAGTCATTTTTATGCAGTATAAGGCACGTATCGCTTTTAACCGCGCGTGATCACTATTTGCTCTTGTCTTTAGCGATTCGTGAATTATCACTCCCAGGTCGGGATGTTCTGAGACTCGCTTGATTGAGTGTCCATTTATTTTGTAATCGAAATGAGTTTTATCTCTACCCAATCTGATCCATACACATTTTGTCGCGTTGAGTATCAAGCCAGTGCTATTACACCAAGTCCCGATACGGTTAAGGTCACATTGTAAAAATTCACAATCCGCCTCGTTTTGGGTTGTTGCCCATATTTTAACATCGTCAGCAAATGCCAGGTGAGGACACTTTAACCTTAGGAGTAGGTCATTCAAAAAGATGATAAAGAGAAGTGGACCTAGGACCGTGCCCTGAGGAACACCCGAATGAACACGTCGAGCTGTTGACAAAACTTCATCTAATCGCACAACGAATGATCGATCCTCGAGAAATGTCTTAATCCAGTTGCAAATTGTCGTAGGTACACCGTAATGACGTAGTAGTGAATCTAAACCAGCATGTGGAACTCTATCAAAGGCCTTAGAGAAATCAAGAAATATTATATCAACTGTAAGACCCGAACTAAGAGCAGCTACCCAATGTTCGCGAGCATTCAACAGATTAGTTAGGCACGAGCGACCAGGTCGGAAGCCGTGCTGAGAATCATCAAGAATTTGATATAAATTTAGATGTTCACGTATTCTCTTCGCAATGAGTCTCTCCATAATTTTAGAAATAACACTGGTAAGACTAATTGGTCTAAAATCTGAACAAGTTAGTGCCAACTGTTTCTTTGGAATAGGTACAACAATTGCCCTTTTCCAATCATCAGGAATCCACGAATACTGTAAGCTTCGATGAAATAGAGACGTAAGGCTTGGAGCAATAATGTGCGACAGAGTACGCAAAAGAAAAGGGGATACACCATCTGGTCCTGCAGAGCCAAAACTATTTAATTTATGGAGTTCAGACTGAACTTCAATGACATTAATAGGAGATATTGGTAAGTTAGATTGTAAGTTGGGCGGGTACTGTATCTGGTCAATATTCGATTGCGAGGATGGAGATACTACAAAACTGCTTGCAAGAGCTTCCACAATAGCCTCCTTGTCAACTACATCACCACTTTCTAAACGTACACAATTAATCGTAGAAGGTAGGATTCGACGATGTCTAACGTATGCCCAAAAACGTTTAGGTGACCTGTTAATGTCAGAAGCAATACCCTCTTCAAATGTTTTTCTTTTTGAGCGTTTTAGTTGGTTGCATAGATTGCGAAGAGTTTTGTACTCACGGTGCGTAACAGTGTTACGTTGAGAGATTCGCCATAATCGATTTCTTTCCTTTATCGTAGTCTCCAACTCATTGTCGAACCACAATGGCGTTGTCGTCTTGTAAGCCCTATTTCTTATTGGTGCAAACGTATCCGAAATGGTTATGAGGTTACTGGTCACTAACGATAAATGATCATCAATTGGAAGATCAGCAGATCCGAAGTTCAGCTGATGACTATAGAGTTGGAGATCTTCCACATTTACTCGATTCCAATTACGCTTTCCGATGCCACTGCACTTAGATCGTCGTTGTAAAGTGTGAGCAATCTGTACTGAAATCACACAATGGTCACTGGTTCCTAAAGGAGACTCGAAATCAACTCTGATTACATCTTCAATGCGCTTGGTAAACCCAAGATCTAATATTGTCTCTGGTTGAGACGATATACATGTTGGCTGATTAATATGTTGGATCAGGAGAAGCTCTGCCAGCAAGAATTCAGCAAGCTCGCAGTTTTCGACATTATAGTAATACCGGTTGTTACTAATCCAGTTAACTTGAGGAAGATTAAAATCCCCAATAAGGAAGAAATAATTTGAGGAGCAGAATGATCTTAACTGATTTTTCAGAAGATCTAACTGTGTATGAACTGAGGGTGATCTGTATACGACGCAAATATCTATTGAACAATGAGTATCATTGACGCAGAATGACAATAACTCGAATGAATAGTGATCATCGCACAATTCAGTAATCTTCGTAATTGATAAGGTGTTTTTAATATAAGCAGCAACACCCCCGCCACGACGACCTGCAACTCTATCTGCTCTCAAAAGTCGATACCCAGAGATAGCCATAAGGTCATCATTAATTTGATAATGAAGCCATGACTCAGAAATGCAAAACACGTCAAAATCTTTAAAAGATATAAACTGCTGCACTTCAGACAATTGAGCAGGTAAGCTTCTGATATTGGAGTAACCTACCACCAGAGGACATTCATTATTACATATTCTCTCTGAACAATTAGATGGCAACTTCCTTTCCAAACATATATCCACTAGATGTCCAATCATGGCGTTGTAAGGTCTAGAGAAAGATTGATCGATCTCCATCGAACTGCAGGACGCCACCTCACAACCCGAAAATTTCGAATGCACAGATTCGATTCACCGTTTTGCAGCCTGTAATGAAGTTCCGCCTTGATATCCTTCAATTTTTGCCTGTCTTCGAGAGAAAGATCACGTAAAATTCGTATTTTGTTACCTTTAAGTCGATAACCACGGTCTAAAAGACACTTTGCTTGCTCTGCCGATCCTAACACAACCTTTAGCAATCGTGATCTATCGTTTTTCTTACCCAACCTATAGAGCTGCCTTACTAAAATAGACGATGCGACCTCTTCCTCACCTTTTTCGAGCAAATTAGAAAAGAACACACGTAAACCGGCAATATCATCATCAAGCCGCTCCTGTGCACTTGAGGCTGATGACTCATCTAAACCCCAAATAAGTATGTTACAGCCCCTATTTAATGTATGATTGCGATCTGTGTGACTTTTATTATCAAAATACGTTTTTTTTGCTGAAAGAATCGCTGCCGTCACCACCCTCATCCGGTTTGCTTCTTGCGTCTCGCCCTTGTTCCATCTCATTTGAACAAATACACTTGAAAGCTGAGTGAACATTATCTATATCGACGTCTGTATCATTGTGTGAAGCTCGTTCATCGGTGACTCCAGTTATACCGATTTCATTGCGATAATCATTAATCACCGATATAGACGATACTTCGTAATTGTCCGATACCTTCAAAGCATCATTGTCCAGCGACACCGACGGCTCACCACTAACAACCGATATTGACGACGCACTATTGCCTTCAAATTTCTTACTCAACGTTTGCATCACGCGTGAATTTGGATGACCTTTTTTCCAGATACGGGATGAACTTGGTATTTCGCTATTTGTATTTTTAGTGTTCTGAACGTGAAACTCTTGAATGGGTATATCTTTATAGGTATCTGATTCGCCAGAACTTTGTACTTCCCGATCGATGCAACTTTTTGAATATGTGTTCCTTTCCGAAGCATTTGTAGATATTTTCTCGTCACAATGGCCCTTCAAATGAATTAGCAAAGATGCGCAGCAGTACCCACAGTAAAATGATTTATTCGATAGCGCAGATTTCTTTTCCTCCGGAAACGATACACTTGTCCACACACTACAATCTTCACTAGAACATTGAATCTGATGATCCACAAACTTTGTTGCAATAGCTCGCTTTGTAGTCTTCCTCTGTTTGACCATGATGTTTGATATTGGTTCTTCGGTATAATTGTCTGTGTCGAATTTGTATTGTGTAAGTAGTTCCAATTTGTTGTATTTACTTTAGATTGTAATTTGTGTAAGTAGTTTATTAAGCAGCCAAGAAAGTTCAAACTAGAACTATATGTAACCTTGTATGTTTATTAGAAACCAAATTTTTTTTAAGTACGTTTTTTTTATAATACGTTTAAATTATCTTGCTAGCAACAACTACTTCTAAATGGGGCCATACAACAACTACTTCTAAATGGGGCCATACAACAACAACTAAATGGGGCCATACATAACTTAATGTTGATGTGCGTATTATTAAATGAATAATAATTATTAAAAGATAAAACAATTGAAAACAATAATTTACAATTTCTAAAAAATAATAATACAATTTATATAATTTTTTCTAAAAATAATATATTCTAATAGTAAGAAGATAACAGTAATAGATGTGGCGGCATATCAATCGAGTTGCATGGATAAGTCGAGGTTAAAATCTGATAACGTAGCAGTTCCTCCTGATGAGCTTTATTTCTAATTCTTATGCATAGTATGTTATTTATTATTCGATTCATAAAAATTGATTTTTATTTAAAATTTTAATTATAAATTTTAACTTGATATAAATTATTTATTTATTCCAATACAAGCAATAAATAAATATTTATCTCAAGCAATAAGGGGTAGTCGCTCCACAAGAGGCAATTCCTATCATTTGAATGAATCACATATGACGAATGAAGATCGCGACAAATACGAATAAAGAACTTAATGACAATAACTAAAACTTTCACTAAGATTTGTTTTTTTTTGTGAAAATAAATTTTCTTTGCTTTGAAAAAAAATTATTCCAATACATACCAAAGCCAAAAGGCTATTCAGACAGAGTCCAACAAAAAAAGAAAAAAAGCAAATAGTCAGTCAACGTAGCTAATTAGGGTATTCCAGTGGTAGTGTTGAATGGCGGCATTGTTCACATATCCATTTGTAGCATCGTGATTTAAACGTTCTCAAACTGGGGGCTGCAACGACTTCCTCAGGCAACGAATTCCACATGTTAATTCCTCTCCTCGAGAGTCTATACACTTTTGGTAATCTGCCAAATCCAAATTTATACAAGACTCTGCTATGTCCACGTAACATACCTACCCGCCTAGTGATTACATCGGTAGGATAACCCACCGCATCATTCGACATATGTCATAGACATAGCATTTCCAAGGATATGAACCTCTCACGTACCAACAACATCCCAATACGACTTAGACGTACATAATTGTCAATACCACTTAAGCCAATACAGAACCTCGATCCGCGCCTAAGAATAGACTCCAGGTCTAATAGTTCTTGCTAAGTGACAGGGAAACAAGCATGAATGCAGTACTCCAAGTGTGGCCTGACGGTGGAGATAAATAGCCTCTTAAACATATGACAGCTTAACCTGATGAATGCATTCTAATACAATATAACGCCCTAGTAGCTTTACCTAAAAAGAAGTCGGTGTTCAACTTTGTTTTCAAGGATCGATGGACAATAATCCCTAAATCCGTATGATGAGACACCTTTTTTAAGACAAGATCTCCAATATAGTACCTTAGAGTTTCAATCGGGCGACCTAGTTGCATGAGGACACATTTATCAACGTTCAACCGTAGTCCGGTAGAATCGCACCACTTGATTAGATGGGTTAGATTATTTTGTAACGATACTCGATCAGCAGGACTTGTAATGATCGACTATATCTTTAGATATGATAAGCGGAGTAGCAGATCATTAATGAAGATTATAAAGAGCAGTTGGCGAAGGACTGGTCCCTCGGAACGCCAGATTTAACATTCAATGAATAAGAAAGCACACACCCCCCCACAAATATATGAATGTAGTCCATAGTGATACAGTAAAGACACTATGCCGTCGTGTGGTACCCTATCAAAAGCTTTCGAAAAATCAAGGAATACTGTATGAACCTGAAACCCAGCCCCTATAGCGTCAGTTCATATTTCACGCGCAGTTAGTAGGTTAGTGAGGCATGAACGTCCGATCCTGAAACCATGTTAAGATTCAATCAATATGTGATTACAATCCAAATGATCCATGATTCTACTAGCAATGATTTTTTCTAAAAGTTTGCAGAATACGCTGGTCAAGCGAATGAGCCGAAAGTTCGCGCAAAAGCTAGCAGGATGCTTTTTGGGAATAGGCACCACAATTGCACACTTCCTACTGTCAGGAATCCAAGATGTGTCCGAGCTGTATCTGAAGAACATAGTTAAATCATTGCTCAGTACGTTCGCTAGGGATTTGACGAGGAAGGGGGCAATATTGTCTGGTCCCGGAGATGTAAACGGATCGAGCTTCATGACCTCATTCAACACCTCATCTACTCTTAGTGGACGAACACAACACCGATGAGCAACCGCAACATACTTCCAATTAAAGTGATGCAGTTTGTTAGAGATCAAAGCCTGCACCAAGAAGCCACCAGCTAAATGTTGGGGGATTAGAGACGGCTCGGTCAAAGTTTCAATTGGCGTTTGGATTGAGCTAATTGTGGCGACAAGTGTTCTGTTGTTTCTTACATAAGACCAAAACCTCCTAGGATTCAAAGATGCATCCCTGGTGATACTATCGTCGTACGAATAGCGTTTCTGAAATTTTAGCCGATTCCATAAGTTTTGAGAGTCGATGTAGGCACGCTTGGAAGCAAGAGAACGCCTAAATTTGCGCCACAATTTGTTGAGGAATCTGATAGCATCAAGAAGCACTCTGTCATACCCAGGAGGATGCCCATGTTTGGACTTGCAGGCACGTAACGGAGTAAGGATATCAGAAATTCGCTTCAATTCATCATGAAGCAGATCAAAGACTACTGGAACCACCAAGATACCCAAACGTCACACAAACACTTAGTAAAGACCAAAATGAGTATAGAAGGCGTTAATGTCACACAAGTAGGTTCTTTAATCTGATGAACTAGTAGCATCTCGAGTAACATAAATTCACTTAGTACTCTTCCAATTTCGTGAATTGGTCGTGAATGATTATTTTTCCAGTCTATTTGGAGGATATTGAAGTCACCCAGAAGCAAAATCATAGGATACGAAGATAAACTCAGCAAATGTGGTTTAAGAGAGTCAAATCTTAATTCATAGGATGGAGAACGTTAAAGGACACAGAATCAGGATCGTTGACCATTTCCCAGTGTAAAAGCAATACCTTCAAAGGAAGAACCAATATCGTCACGAAAAGCTGAGATATTCGATACCAGGAGACTATTTCGAACATAGGCGGCTACCCCACCTCCACGTTTACCACACGAGCGATCTGAACGTATTAGAAAATAGTTAAGGATGTCAACACAATCATCCGAAATGTTAGAATGTACCTATGTTTCGGTTATACAAAATACATGAAAACGTTTCAAAGCAACTATGAATTTAATTTCAGAGAACTGAGCCAGGAGACTACGAACATTTGAATAACCGACAAAAATGTTCGTATAATGGAAAAATCTGACACGCTCGGTAACGCTAGCGAAGTCTACTAGTTTCCCTACACACGACTCATCACTACTAAAGAGGTCTGACTCTACAGAAGTAAGAGATGCCATCGGACAGTCGGACGCCACTTGACCACCCGAAAATTCTGGACAAATAGGTTGCCTTCACCACTTTCCAGCCGTCGATGCAACTCGTGGAAAGCCTCGTGTCTTTTTAAACGATCTGCAGGAGATAAATAACGGAGTATATAAAAAATCAGAGCGCGATAATCTAACTGAATGCTTTGAGTAGTAAGTCAACCTGATCTTTTGATTCTAGAAAAACTTTTAAAAGTATCGGCCTATCTAAAAGTGTCTTGCCTAGACGAAAAGCTCTTCAAACTTTAAGATACTTCCCAACATCCACATCGCTCTGGAGAAAAATCTTAGAAAAAGAATTATATAATTATTTATTATTTATCTTTATTTATATATAAAATACGTAGACTCGATTATCTGATTTATTGAGAATATCCCACATCAGGAGGAACTAGCAAAGCAGTTCCTCCTGATGACCTCTATTTCTTATTCTGATACAACGTCTGTTATTTATTAGTCAATTCATAAAAATGACGTTTATTTTAAATTTTATTTTTTATTTTTTATTTTTATTTTTTTTTTAACTTGATTTAAATTATAGAAAATCTAAAAACAATTATTAATTTTATTATTTAATTATTAAATTTTGATTTAGCATTATTATGTTTTGTTTATTTTATAATTATATAACAATACGTAGACTCAGTTAGCTGATTTAATTGGTAAATTTTTAATTTTGCTTAACCCATATATTTTTTAACAATTTTGAAAATAATGAAAATCATGTTGAATCGTAAATCATTTATATAATGTGACGCCAAATCGTCAATATTTCTATATTTCTCGATGCGATGTATTTTGCGCAATTCTAATGGGGCCGAAACCTGATAGCATAGCAGTTCCTCCTGATGACCTCTAATTCTTATTCTTGATACAACGTCTGTTATTTATTAGTCAATTCATAAAAATGACGTTTATTTTAAATTTCATTTTTTATTTTTTATTTTTATTTTTTTATTTTCTTTATTTTTTTATTTATTTGATGCTATTTATTTTATTAATTTTTTTATCATGTCATACAGCGTTTTATATAAGAACCTTCCTTTCACAGCAGACTTACAGTATCGAAATTTATATTGTGACCACTCCAATTATTAATAATTAATTAGTAATAATTAGTAATTAATTAACCGATTATTAATTAATCGGGTAATTCTTAATTTCTTATATACTTTACTGTATATAAATGGTCAGATATTCAATCTTGAGGAGTTAGGGGCCGAAACCTGATAGCATAGCATGCTATTTAAATATATATATTTTATTATTTTAACATTTCAACATAACATACAATTTTGGTTAATGGGCCCTTACTTTTACATTTCAATTTTTTATTTTAACTCGATTTAAATTATAGAAAATCTAAAAACAATTATTAATTTTATTATTTAATTATTAAATTTTGATTTAGCATTATTATGTTTTGTTTATTTTATAATTATATTAAATACGTAGACTCAGTTAGCTGATTTGATTGTAAAAAATATATCCATCCTGATCTGTATTTTCAATTACAAATTTTTATGGATGGATAATAAATAATATACTTTGTGTCAGAACAAGATACTAGATAGTTTTATCAGAGTTAATAAATCATTAGCATGTATTTGGCCCCGCTGCTATGTTGGGTAGAGGAGTTAGGGGCCGAAACCTGATAGCATAGCAGTTCCTCCTGATGACCTCTAATTCTTATTCTGATACAACGTCTGTTATTTATTAGTCAATTCATAAAAATGACGTTTATTTTAAATTTCATTTTTTTTATTTTAACTTGATTTAAATTATAGAAAATCTAAAAACAATTATTAATTTTATTATTTAATTATTAAATTTTGATTTAGCATTATTATGTTTTGTTTATTTTATAATTATATTAAATACGTAGACTCAGTTAGCTGATTTGATTATTAAATTAATCTTGCAACCTAATGCTATCAGAGTATTTAAAAGTTCAATTCTGAGTACATTATGCTAAGTAAAAATGTATTCAATTGAAATTGTGTAAGTTCATTGATTTTCTCGTTTTTGTCATAGATTTTCTAAAAGTAGCAATCAAAATCCAATAAATTGTTATTAAATACGTAGACTCATTCAGCTAAACTTATTCATAAAAATGAAGTTTATTTTCTTCATTGAAGTTTATTTTAAATTTCAATTTTTTCTTTTAACTTGTTTTAAATTATAAAAAATCTTTTATGACAATTATTAAAAATAAGTATAAAAAACAATTATAAATTTATATTTTTTATATTATGTTTATTTTATAATTTTTTAATTATATAGCATGTTATTCTTATACAAAGTATATTATTTATTATCCATCCATAAAAATTTGCCACTTAAGAGTTTAAATTTATTCTTTATATTATTGTGTTGATTTATATATTTTACTATTTTCTGCTTGATGTTATTTTTATAGTAACCTAGTTTAAAATATGTATCTATTAAATTATTTAAATGATTTTGAAGAAAGCCAATATCATTACATATTGTTGCAATTCTTAAAATTTCATTATTTAATGTATTATATTTTATATTATATGGTATGCATAAAAGTTCATTTAAGAGTTTAAATTGTTTCTTTATAGTGCCATAGTTTAAAATATGTATCTATTAAATTATTTAAATGATTTTGAAGAAAGCTAATATCATTACATATTGTTGCAATTCTTAAAATTTTATTATTTAATGTATTATATTTTATATTATATATAAAATTTCCGATAATGATTTTAAATTTATTTTTAATATTATGGTTTATTTATATATTTTAAAATTTTCTGTTTAATGTTATTTTTATAGTAACCTAGTTCAAAATATGCATCTATTAAATTATTTATATGATTTTATAGAAAACCAATATCGTTACAAATAGTTGAAATTTTAAAAATTTAAATTTTAAAATTTTTTCCCTAATGATTTTAAATTTATTTTTAATATTACTGTGTTTATTTATGTGTGTTGATGGTATTTTGATAGTAACCTAGTAATATTAGGTTAGAAATATTAAAACAACTTTTACGAGATAATAAGCTAAATTATCTTTATGTAAATATAAGTTTTTATAAAAATATTATTTGTTCAATAAATAAATGATTAATTAACGACTATGATATGCTAAGTTTTATAATAGACAGTTATTGTAATACAAAATACTATAATCGTACAATAAATGTTAATAATAACAATAGAAAATATACATTAACCATAAACTTCATTAATAAATGTATAGATAACATAAATATAGCCGGACTTTTAAATTATTCTATAAGTAAAGAAATAATAGTGTCAGATTTAAGTAAATATATTCCTAAAATAAGGTATAAACTCCTACCACCATTAGGACGAAAAATTTGTAATTATAATAAAGAATTAAAATTAATATGTAACGATAATATTAGAAGCATAATGGAAACATAATGCAATTGTAAAAGTCTTAGTTTTGATAAAATAAATGAACATATGAACCCATAATCTAAAATTAATTGAAAATTGTGAATTAAGAAAGCTGCTATCAAATGGGTATAAATATAGATTAAATAATAACAACGACAAAAATAAAATTTACAATTTGTTATATAATAATTAAATGATTACTTTAGTAAGCTGATTAATAGTGAAAGCTGGAATATATGTAAGATAAAAATTTGGAAAGATTATATATTTGATAAAATTAAAAATAAAATGAAAATAACAAACAATTACAAAAGGAAAGATAAAATTAATAAAGATATGTATAAAGAACTTACTAAATTAAAGGATAACTATATAATAACAACTATTGAATAAAGCTAGTAATAACTTTGTCTTCATATGCAAAAAGCTTTATTATGATATACTAATGAAGAGAGGTTAATTCTAATGATTTAAATGTAAATCCAACATATGAACGTAGTGAGTTGAGTTTTGAAACAATTATTACAAGTCACTGTTCTATAATAGATAAAAAGGGTATAAAGGTTTAATTAGATAATAAAACTATACCTATATTATATTGGAATCCAAAATTACGTAAAAATCCAATAAAACCTAGGTTCATATGTAGTGCGATTAAATGTACATTAAAACCCCTTTATGTTTATATGAATAAAATACTTAAAGTAATTAAAGCACACTTCAAAAAATGTTGCAAGGTAATCGAAATTAATACTGGTATAAAACACTATTTCAGTATTAATTCTACAAAAGAATTTTTAGAACAGACACAAGGAATAAATTTTCAAAATATAAATACATACGATTTTAGTACGCTTTATACAAATCTAGATTTAGTAGATATTAAAGAAGCGTTAGTAAAATTAATTAACCTTATATTCGGAAAAAGATATACATATATATGTTATAATAATTATAACGCCTATCTAACACAAATTAAACCATTAAATAAATATAAATATATAGATAAAATTAAATTAATAGAATATTTAAATATTTTAATAAATCAAAATATCTAAAAAATGGAACACCTAAATACGGTCAGCTCAAAAATTAGCACAATTGAAAAAGGAGGTCAGTGAAGGTCATTTTTTATGATAAATTATATTTCGTTGCCAACCGGTCTGCAGCGAATCGATCAATCTATTATTATACTCTTCAGAAATCTATATGGATATAAAATGAATTATTGCGGATATCTTTATTTAGATTTTCTTCGACTTAGTAGATAATAAAGTAGATACTTGAGTAAATAATTAATCGAGAATTAACCGATTAATTAATAATCGATTTATTAATTATTAATAATTAAATGTAGAAACATTAAATTTGCGAATTATGCAACTGAAAGATTCAAGTATTTTTTAAATCGTAGAATTTTACGTTCGCCTTATTTCGAATCGTTAACAGATTAAGCACTTCAAGGCTTGTATATTTTAACCAATTCAATCAAATCTTTGTATTTGCTGCTAGTAATGCTTGATTAATCGTGATTTTATTCACATGGAATACATGAATTTTTAAATTGAATTTTTAAAATAAAATCAATTCTATATAAATATAAAAATATATTATTTATTAGTAGAGAGAGTGAAGTAAAATATTTATTTAATCAAATTTTCAATAATCTACTGCTATTATCTTCAGGAATAAATGTTACAAAACAGTTTTACTTTGTAAAAATATTTTGTAACATTTACTCCTGAGAATGATAAAAGTAGGCTATTGAAAATTTGATTAAATAAATATTTTACTTCACTCTCTCCACTAATAAATACTACAATATGAGTGAACAATCAATTTATAATATAAAAATATATGTTCCGATTTAATTTAACTCTAATAATTTTCATTCAATAAGCGAACAAATTGATCCAGGTATCTTTATTCCTTATAAAACCAATATTAATGATAATGAAAGCATATATCTTGATATGAGCATTAAATTAACGTCAATTAAAACTACTTTTAATTTATATCGCAAAGATGACATTTAAATTTACAAGAAACATTTTTGCATGAGCATTCATGCATATCATATAGTACAATTAAATATAATACATCAAATATTAAATATTATTATCTTCCGTTGGTATTTCAATGGAAGATAATAGTAGCTAAATTATAGCTGACTTATTTTTAAGCTTTATAGACTATGGATTTATTCATAACTGTGTAAAAAATAAATCTAAAAATTTTATAAATATATGAAATATATGTTTGGATACATTAATGATATATATGTATTTAACTCTAATAACTTTTATTCAATAAGCGAACGAATTTATCTATAGAGACTTATCTAAATATTTTGATAAATCAAAATTTTTAAAGTAGGGGCATCTATATTTAGAAAATTAAAAGGTGTTCCAATGGGAGGAAATTAACATCAATTAAAGCTACTTTTAACTCATATCGTAAGGATGACATATTTAAATGCATATTATATGCATACCATATAATATAAAATATAATACATTAAATAATGAAATTTTAAGAATTGCAACAATATGTAATGATATTGGCTTTCTTCAAAAACATTTAAATAATTTAATAGATGCATATTTTAAACTAGGTTATTATAAAAATAACATCAAGCAGAAAATAGTAAAATATATAAATCAACACAATAATATAAAGAATAAATTTAAACTCTTAAGTGGCAAATTTTTATGGATGGATAATAAATAATATACTTTGTATTAGTTTATTATACTAGATAATCAAATTTCATCAGAGCAAGTACGCTATAAGCACTTGTTTGGCCCGCTGCTGTGTTGGGTAGAGGAATAGGGGCCGAAACCTGATAGCATAGCAATTCCTCCTGATGGCCTATAATTCATATTATTATACAACGTCTGTTATTTATTAGTCATTTCATAAAAATTGACTTTATGTGTATAATTATTATATTTTTATTTATTTTTATTTTTTATTCATATATTTTTATTTATTTTTATTTTTTATTCTTATTTTATTATTATATTAAATACGTATACTCAGTTATCTGAATTAATTCTCCAGTTAAACTAGAGATTTTAAAAGAATACTTTCATTTTTATAACTTTGCTCTTCACATTCCAATTGAAGTCTGGACTTACTAGGATGGTTCTTCCAGAAGATGATTTGATTTTATCGTTAAAAACATTGGTGTACACGATGTGTGCATTGATTTCAGTACCGAATTAGCAATGCGCCGGAAAGATAATCCTATCACGTGTATGCTCGATTGAATTATGGTTACCTACGATTATTTCTGAAACCTCACCTGGTCAGCAGTCGAATCGAAATTAAACGGATACAGATAAGCGACTTCGACTTCTATATAATTGCTATCATGCAGTGATGTAATGACTAGGTACCCCTGCTCTGTAGAACAGTACTACGTTCATGCGCAGACTCTTTCTCCTAAAGATAGTGTAAAGATCTTATAATCGTTATTTATAACAATAACACCAATGTCTATCTGTAATTACAAATAAGTGAATACATTATATCTTTCTACTGCTTTATGATATAAGAAGTTCATCTGTATCGCTATATAAACACGATCTTCCTCTCAAATCTATATTCGTCACAAATTGGTCATTTCTATAACGATCCGGTTTTCTCCTCTCCCGTTGTTGTCTACCTTTTGTTTCCGTCGTCCGCCCATTTGCTAGTTGCCTGCTTTCGTCTTCTGTCTGTGAATGCATATCGATATGTTTATTCTGACTTCTATTATCATTGTTCTCCATGTTATAGTATGGAAGTATTTATTTGTCATTATGTTCGATGACGTCTGTTAGTTCTTCAATATCGCTAACTTCCTTGTAGTTGTAGTGTTGTTTAGTGTTTTTTATTCTTCTTAACCGCTCTACGCTTTGTAATATGTATAAGTTATTTCTCCGTAGCTTTACCGCATTTCCCTTGACTTCCATTGCATCCCAAGGCTCATTGTTGAACCTGGTTGTAAGCTTATTTTGATTCGGCTGTTCCACTAACACGATATCCCCCACTTGAATGTCGTGTTCGTTTGCATGCCGTTGCTTGTCTGCGTTTTCCTTTATTTTCTGCTTAATGGCTGTGTTGTACTCTTAAGTCCGTAAGTATTCGCCGTTTTCAGTTTCGGATACGTTTATCTCAGGTAATTTTGTTTTGATCTCCCGTTCAAATAACAATTTCGCTGGCGATTTTCCAGTTGTGCAGTGTGGCGATATGCGATAGTATAAAAATAATTTGTCTAATTCTTTTCTCCAGTCTCGTCCTTCTGCCGTTGTCATTCTGGATCTTTTCCGTTATACTGACTTTGTCGTAGCAAAATGAAAATGTGCTAAAATAGCGGAATTGTAAGTACTCTTTCAACTGACAAATTTTTTTTTGGAGAAACAAAAACAAAATTAAATCATTTGGTCGGCTTCATCAATTATCCTCGTGTGAATTCTTTAATCCTAGATGCAGCACTGTACACTACAATCAGCGTAGGTGGACCTCATCAGCAGTGAGCCTACGCCTACATTTCGTGTTTCGGTCCTTTAATGATCTGCTGAAATTTTCCTCTGCTGCCTTTCAGTAAAAACAAACGATACAGTTTGTAAGGAAAACATTTCCACTTGTGCAAACTGTACGTTGTTTCCGTCTTTTGTAACAAAATGACGGAGATAGCACTACAGTTGCCGGAAACAACCGACAATCTGTCTTTTGAATCTTCTTGACAGGAAACCGGAATCTGCCAGGTTAATAGAATGAATAATTGCATACACGAGCGAGTATCATCATTTGGTCGGCTTCATCAATTATCCTCGTGTGAATTCTTTAATCCTAGATGCAGCACTGTACACTACAATCAGCGTAGGTGGACCTCATCAGCAGTGAGCCTACGCCTACATTTCGTGTTTCGGTCCTTTAATGATCTGCTGAAATTTTCCTCTGCTGCCTTTCAGTAAAAACAAACGATACAGTTTGTAAGGAAAACATTTCCACTTGTGCAAACTGTACGTTGTTTCCGTCTTTTGTAACAAAATGACGGAGATAGCACTACAGTTGCCGGAAACAACCGACAATCTGTCTTTTGAATCTTCTTGACAGGAAACCGGAATCTGCCAGGTTAATAGAATGAATAATTGCATACACGAGCGAGTATCATCATTTGGTCGGCTTCATCAATTATCCTCGTGTGAATTCTTTAATCCTAGATGCAGCACTGTACACTACAATCAGCGTAGGTGGACCTCATCAGCAGTGAGCCTACGCCTACATTTCGTGTTTCGGTCCTTTAATGATCTGCTGAAATTTTCCTCTGCTGCCTTTCAGTAAAAACAAACGATACAGTTTGTAAGGAAAACATTTCCACTTGTGCAAACTGTACGTTGTTTCCGTCTTTTGTAACAAAATGACGGAGATAGCACTACAGTTGCCGGAAACAACCGACAATCTGTCTTTTGAATCTTCTTGACAGGAAACCGGAATCTGCCAGGTTAATAGAATGAATAATTGCATACACGAGCGAGTATCATCATTTGGTCGGCTTCATCAATTATCCTCGTGTGAATTCTTTAATCCTAGATGCAGCACTGTACACTACAATCAGCGTAGGTGGACCTCATCAGCAGTGAGCCTACGCCTACATTTCGTGTTTCGGTCCTTTAATGATCTGCTGAAATTTTCCTCTGCTGCCTTTCAGTAAAAACAAACGATACAGTTTGTAAGGAAAACATTTCCACTTGTGCAAACTGTACGTTGTTTCCGTCTTTTGTAACAAAATGACGGAGATAGCACTACAGTTGCCGGAAACAACCGACAATCTGTCTTTTGAATCTTCTTGACAGGAAACCGGAATCTGCCAGGTTAATAGAATGAATAATTGCATACACGAGCGAGTATCATCATTTGGTCGGCTTCATCAATTATCCTCGTGTGAATTCTTTAATCCTAGATGCAGCACTGTACACTACAATCAGCGTAGGTGGACCTCATCAGCAGTGAGCCTACGCCTACATTTCGTGTTTCGGTCCTTTAATGATCTGCTGAAATTTTCCTCTGCTGCCTTTCAGTAAAAACAAACGATACAGTTTGTAAGGAAAACATTTCCACTTGTGCAAACTGTACGTTGTTTCCGTCTTTTGTAACAAAATGACGGAGATAGCACTACAGTTGCCGGAAACAACCGACAATCTGTCTTTTGAATCTTCTTGACAGGAAACCGGAATCTGCCAGGTTAATAGAATGAATAATTGCATACACGAGCGAGTATCATCATTTGGTCGGCTTCATCAACTATCCTCGTGTGAATTCTTTAATCCTAGATGCAGCACTGTACACTACAATCAGCGTAGGTGGACCTCATCAGCAGTGAGCCTACGCCTACATTTCGTGTTTCGGTCCTTTAATGATCTGCTGAAATTTTCCTCTGCTGCCTTTCAGTAAAAACAAACGATACAGTTTGTAAGGAAAACATTTCCACTTGTGCAAACTGTACGTTGTTTCCGTCTTTTGTAACAAAATGACGGAGATAGCACTACAGTTGCCGGAAACAACCGACAATCTGTCTTTTGAATCTTCTTGACAGGAAACCGGAATCTGCCAGGTTAATAGAATGAATAATTGCATACACGAGCGAGTATCATCATTTGGTCGGCTTCATCAATTATCCTCGTGTGAATTCTTTAATCCTAGATGCAGCACTGTACACTACAATCAGCGTAGGTGGACCTCATCAGCAGTGAGCCTACGCCTACATTTCGTGTTTCGGTCCTTTAATGATCTGCTGAAATTTTCCTCTGCTGCCTTTCAGTAAAAACAAACGATACAGTTTGTAAGGAAAACATTTCCACTTGTGCAAACTGTACGTTGTTTCCGTCTTTTGTAACAAAATGACGGAGATAGCACTACAGTTGCCGGAAACAACCGACAATCTGTCTTTTGAATCTTCTTGACAGGAAACCGGAATCTGCCAGGTTAATAGAATGAATAATTGCATACACGAGCGAGTATCATCATT
Source organism: Pomphorhynchus laevis (assembly GCA_012934845.2). Classification (NCBI taxonomy): domain Eukaryota; kingdom Metazoa; phylum Acanthocephala; class Palaeacanthocephala; order Echinorhynchida; family Pomphorhynchidae; genus Pomphorhynchus; species Pomphorhynchus laevis. The sequence goes on from WNNJ02001876.1 coordinate 98,407, forward strand.
TGGTCGGCTTCATCAATTATCCTCGTGTGAATTCTTTAATCCTAGATGCAGCACTGTACACTACAATCAGCGTAGGTGGACCTCATCAGCAGTGAGCCTACGCCTACATTTCGTGTTTCGGTCCTTTAATGATCTGCTGAAATTTTCCTCTGCTGCCTTTCAGTAAAAACAAACGATACAGTTTGTAAGGAAAACATTTCCACTTGTGCAAACTGTACGTTGTTTCCGTCTTTTGTAACAAAATGACGGAGATAGCACTACAGTTGCCGGAAACAACCGACAATCTGTCTTTTGAATCTTCTTGACAGGAAACCGGAATCTGCCAGGTTAATAGAATGAATAATTGCATACACGAGCGAGTATCATCATTTGGTCGGCTTCATCAATTATCCTCGTGTGAATTCTTTAATCCTAGATGCAGCACTGTACACTACAATCAGCGTAGGTGGACCTCATCAGCAGTGAGCCTACGCCTACATTTCGTGTTTCGGTCCTTTAATGATCTGCTGAAATTTTCCTCTGCTGCCTTTCAGTAAAAACAAACGATACAGTTTGTAAGGAAAACATTTCCACTTGTGCAAACTGTACGTTGTTTCCGTCTTTTGTAACAAAATGACGGAGATAGCACTACAGTTGCCGGAAACAACCGACAATCTGTCTTTTGAATCTTCTTGACAGGAAACCGGAATCTGCCAGGTTAATAGAATGAATAATTGCATACACGAGCGAGTATCATCATTTGGTCGGCTTCATCAATTATCCTCGTGTGAATTCTTTAATCCTAGATGCAGCACTGTACACTACAATCAGCGTAGGTGGACCTCATCAGCAGTGAGCCTACGCCTACATTTCGTGTTTCGGTCCTTTAATGATCTGCTGAAATTTTCCTCTGCTGCCTTTCAGTAAAAACAAACGATACAGTTTGTAAGGAAAACATTTCCACTTGTGCAAACTGTACGTTGTTTCCGTCTTTTGTAACAAAATGACGGAGATAGCACTACAGTTGCCGGAAACAACCGACAATCTGTCTTTTGAATCTTCTTGACAGGAAACCGGAATCTGCCAGGTTAATAGAATGAATAATTGCATACACGAGCGAGTATCATCATTTGGTCGGCTTCATCAATTATCCTCGTGTGAAGTCTTTAATCCTAGATGCAGCACTGTACACTACAATCAGCGTAGGTGGACCTCATCAGCAGTGAGCCTACGCCTACATTTCGTGTTTCGGTCCTTTAATGATCTGCTGAAATTTTCCTCTGCTGCCTTTCAGTAAAAACAAACGATACAGTTTGTAAGGAAAACATTTCCACTTGTGCAAACTGTACGTTGTTTCCGTCTTTTGTAACAAAAGACGGAGATAGCACTACAGTTGCCGGAAACAACCGACAATCTGTCTTTTGAATCTTCTTGACAGGAAACCGGAATCTGCCAGGTTAATAGAATGAATAATTGCATACACGAGCGAGTATCATCATTTGGTCGGCTTCATCAATTATCCTCGTGTGAATTCTTTAATCCTAGATGCAGCACTGTACACTACAATCAGCGTAGGTGGACCTCATCAGCAGTGAGCCTACGCCTACATTTCGTGTTTCGGTCCTTTAATGATCTGCTGAAATTTTCCTCTGCTGCCTTTCTGTAAAAACAAACGATACAGTTTGTAAGGAAAACATTTCCACTTGTGCAAACTGTACGTTGTTTCCGTCTTTTGTAACAAAATGACGGAGATAGCACTACAGTTGCCGGAAACAACCGACAATCTGTCTTTTGAATCTTCTTGACAGGAAACCGGAATCTGCCAGGTTAATAGAATGAATAATTGCATACACGAGCGAGTATCATCATTTGGTCGGCTTCATCAATTATCCTCGTGTGAATTCTTTAATCCTAGATGCAGCACTGTACACTACAATCAGCGTAGGTGGACCTCATCAGCAGTGAGCCTACGCCTACATTTCGTGTTTCGGTCCTTTAATGATCTGCTGAAATTTTCCTCTGCTGCCTTTCTGTAAAAACAAACGATACAGTTTGTAAGGAAACATTTCCACTTGTGCAAACTGTACGTTGTTTCCGTCTTTTGTAACAAAAAGACGGAGATAGCACTACAGTTGCCGGAAACAGCCGACAATCTGTTTTTGAATTTTCTTGACAGGAACCGGAATCTGCCAGGTTAATAGAATGAATAATTGCATACACGAGCGAGTATCATCATTTGGTCGGCTTCATCAATTATCCTCGTGTAAATTCTTTAATGTAGGCGTAGGCTCACTGCTGATGAGGTCCACCTACGCTGATTGTAGTGTACAGTGCTGCATCTAGGATTAAAGAATTCACACGAGGATAATTGATGAAGCCGACCAAATGATGATACTCGCTCGTGTATGCAATTATTCATTCTATTAACCTGGCAGATTCCGGTTTCCTGTCAAGAAGATTCAAAAGACAGATTGTCGGTTGTTTCCGGCAACTGTAGTGCTATCTCCGTCATTTTGTTACAAAAGACGGAAACAACGTACAGTTTGCACAAGTGGAAATGTTTTCCTTACAAACTGTATCGTTTGTTTTTACAGAAAGGCAGCAGAGGAAAATTTCAGCAGATCATTAAAGGACCGAAACACGAAATGTAGGCGTAGGCTCACTGCTGATGAGGTCCACCTACGCTGATTGTAGTGTACAGTGCTGCATCTAGGATTAAAGAATTCACACGAGGATAATTGATGAAGCCGACCAAATGATGATACTCGCTCGTGTATGCAATTATTCATTCTATTAACCTGGCAGATTCCGGTTTCCTGTCAAGAAGATTCAAAAGACAGATTGTCGGTTGTTTCCGGCAACTGTAGTGCTATCTCCGTCATTTTGTTACAAAAGACGGAAACAACGTACAGTTTGCACAAGTGGAAATGTTTTCCTTACAAACTGTATCGTTTGTTTTTACTGAAAGGCAGCAGAGGAAAATTTCAGCAGATCATTAAAGGACCGAAACACGAAATGTAGGCGTAGGCTCACTGCTGATGAGGTCCACCTACGCTGATTGTAGTGTACAGTGCTGCATCTAGGATTAAAGAATTCACACGAGGATAATTGATGAAGCCGACCAAATGATGATACTCGCTCGTGTATGCAATTATTCATTCTATTAACCTGGCAGATTCCGGTTTCCTGTCAAGAAGATTCAAAAGACAGATTGTCGGTTGTTTCCGGCAACTGTAGTGCTATCTCCGTCATTTTGTTACAAAAGACGGAAACAACGTACAGTTTGCACAAGTGGAAATGTTTTCCTTACAAACTGTATCGTTTGTTTTTACTGAAAGGCAGCAGAGGAAAATTTCAGCAGATCATTAAAGGACCGAAACACGAAATGTAGGCGTAGGCTCACTGCTGATGAGGTCCACCTACGCTGATTGTAGTGTACAGTGCTGCATCTAGGATTAAAGAATTCACACGAGGATAATTGATGAAGCCGACCAAATGATGATACTCGCTCGTGTATGCAATTATTCATTCTATTAACCTGGCAGATTCCGGTTTCCTGTCAAGAAGATTCAAAAGACAGATTGTCGGTTGTTTCCGGCAACTGTAGTGCTATCTCCGTCATTTTGTTACAAAAGACGGAAACAACGTACAGTTTGCACAAGTGGAAATGTTTTCCTTACAAACTGTATCGTTTGTTTTTACAGAAAGGCAGCAGAGGAAAATTTCAGCAGATCATTAAAGGACCGAAACACGAAATGTAGGCGTAGGCTCACTGCTGATGAGGTCCACCTACGCTGATTGTAGTGTACAGTGCTGCATCTAGGATTAAAGAATTCACACGAGGATAATTGATGAAGCCGACCAAATGATGATACTCGCTCGTGTATGCAATTATTCATTCTATTAACCTGGCAGATTCCGGTTTCCTGTCAAGAAGATTCAAAAGACAGATTGTCGGTTGTTTCCGGCAACTGTAGTGCTATCTCCGTCATTTTGTTACAAAAGACGGAAACAACGTACAGTTTGCACAAGTGGAAATGTTTTCCTTACAAACTGTATCGTTTGTTTTTACTGAAAGGCAGCAGAGGAAAATTTCAGCAGATCATTAAAGGACCGAAACACGAAATGTAGGCGTAGGCTCACTGCTGATGAGGTCCACCTACGCTGATTGTAGTGTACAGTGCTGCATCTAGGATTAAAGAATTCACACGAGGATAATTTATGAAGCCGACCAAATGATGATACTCGCTCGTGTATGCAATTATTCATTCTATTAACCTGGCAGATTCCGGTTTCCTGTCAAGAAGATTCAAAAGACAGATTGTCGGTTGTTTCCGGCAACTGTAGTGCTATCTCCGTCATTTTGTTACAAAAGACGGAAACAACGTACAGTTTGCACAAGTGGAAATGTTTTCCTTACAAACTGTATCGTTTGTTTTTACAGAAAGGCAGCAGAGGAAAATTTCAGCAGATCATTAAAGGACCGAAACACGAAATGTAGGCGTAGGCTCACTGCTGATGAGGTCCACCTACGCTGATTGTAGTGTACAGTGCTGCATCTAGGATTAAAGAATTCACACGAGGATAATTGATGAAGCCGACCAAATGATGATACTCGCTCGTGTATGCAATTATTCATTCTATTAACCTGGCAGATTCCGGTTTCCTGTCAAGAAGATTCAAAAGACAGATTGTCGGTTGTTTCCGGCAACTGTAGTGCTATCTCCGTCATTTTGTTACAAAAGACGGAAACAACGTACAGTTTGCACAAGTGGAAATGTTTTCCTTACAAACTGTATCGTTTGTTTTTACTGAAAGGCAGCAGAGGAAAATTTCAGCAGATCATTAAAGGACCGAAACACGAAATGTAGGCGTAGGCTCACTGCTGATGAGGTCCACCTACGCTGATTGTAGTGTACAGTGCTGCATCTAGGATTAAAGAATTCACACGAGGATAATTGATGAAGCCGACCAAATGATGATACTCGCTCGTGTATGCAATTATTCATTCTATTAACCTGGCAGATTCCGGTTTCCTGTCAAGAAGATTCAAAAGACAGATTGTCGGTTGTTTCCGGCAACTGTAGTGCTATCTCCGTCATTTTGTTACAAAAGACGGAAACAACGTACAGTTTGCACAAGTGGAAATGTTTTCCTTACAAACTGTATCGTTTGTTTTTACATAAAGGCAGCAGAGGAAAATTTCAGCAGATCATTAAAGGACCGAAACACAAAAGGTAGGCGTAGGCTCACTGCTGATGAGGTCCACCTACGCTGATTGTAGTGTACAGTGCTGCATCTAGGATTAAAGAATTCACACGAGGATAATTGATGAAGCCGACCAAATGATAATACTCGCTCGTGTATGCAATTATTCATTCTATTAACCTGGCAGATTCCGGTTTCCTGTCAAGAAGATTCAAAAGACAGATTGTCGGTTGTTTCCGGCAACTGTTGTGCTATCTCCGTCATTTTGTTACAAAAGACGGAAACAACGTACAGTTTGCACAAGTGGAAATGTTTTCCTTACAAACTGTATCGTTTGTTTTTACTGAAAGGCAGCAGAGGAAAATTTCAGCAGATCATTAAAGGACCGAAACACGAAATGTAGGCGTAGGCTCACTGCTGATGAGGTCCACCTACGCTGATTGTAGTGTACAGTGCTGCATCTAGGATTAAAGAATTCACACGAGGATAATTGATGAAGCCGACCAAATGATGATACTCGCTCGTGTATGCAATTTTTCATTCTATTAACCTGGCAGATTCCGGTTTCCTATCAAGAAGATTCAAAAGACAGATTGTCGGTTGTTTCCGGCAACTGTAGTGCTATCTCCGTCATTTTGTTACAAAAGACGGAAACAACGTACAGTTTGCACAAGTGGAAATGTTTTCCTTACAAACTGTATCGTTTGTTTTTACTGAAAGGCAGCAGAGGAAAATTTCAGCAGATCATTAAAGGACCGAAACACGAAATGTAGGCGTAGGCTCACTGCTGATGAGGTCCACCTACGCTGATTGTAGTGTACAGTGCTGCATCTAGGATTAAAGATTCACACGAGGATAATTTGATGAAGCCGACCAAATGATGATACTCGCTCGTGTATGCAATTATTCATTCTACAAAATTAAATATTTAAATTAAAAAAATATTTTATTTTTTAAAATTTTAAGCGAATTGAAGTCATAATGACTTTTAAATATATTTGTATTATTTGCATGAATTTCCGGTGTAATTGCTATCATTGTAAAGTTTTCCGATAAATGCACGAAAAGTTATTCAACTTTCTTCATTTTTTCGAAAGAAATGATTTGAATTTGAAAAATCTCAAAAATTTCAAATATAAACATACAATTTTTATTGCAGTACTGAAATCTGCATATTTATCATGATCTATAATCCAAAGCTTTGGTAATTTGAGATTTTCCACATAAAGTTATTGAACATTAAATTTCAAAAACAGTAATTTTTAAAATTCTTAGAAGATTTGATCGATCAAACGATTACTATGGGGAGGATGGGGATTTATCGGGCATTGTCGGTTAAATTTGATATACATCAAATTCATCTTCCCAACATTGTTTATCACATATATAACAATCTTTAATCTCCCTTTGATATACCTCATTCCTCCCAAGTGATATGGTATGTACGTGTAATCAATTTTTATATCAAACTTTGTAGATGTTCAAAAGTTTTAATACCTCTTTGTTATAATCTCTGTGAACATATTATTTTGTAAATTCGTAAATATTAGCAGATGTCTAGTAATATAAACCTAAACTGGTTACGCAGTAATATTACTACGGAAATGGATGCGGTAAAATTCTTACAGACTCGTGAACTTATTCCAAGAGGTATGTCAAACGTTATATTAATAACATATATTCTAAAGATATTTTAGAAAAAATATGTCGTCGCAAGCATTCGATGAAACTAAGTAATCGAGGAGACAATATATACTGGCGATGCCAAAAATCGCAGTGCAATGTTTCGCCATCAGTTCGTGAAGGGACTTGGTTTGAATGAGCACGAGTATCCCTACCCAAAACAATCGTATTTATATATTGTTGGTCGAAACAATTGACGACAGTTCAATTCTGTGAATAGGGAATTGAATATCGATCATAATACAGCTGTCGATTATAATAATTACATGCGTGAGAATCGTCGAGACTGTTCTATCACAGGATGCGAATGTCATCAATGGAACGGAATTCTATCTGGATGATATAATTGTTAATGAAAGTATCATTAGTGCAAGTGAGGTATCAAGGCATTTATCTCAGTATGGTTTAATATCAAAGGCACTGATGGATTTAGCAAAAAATCGAGTTCTAGGAATGAGTATTGATATGAACAAATCTGGACAGCTCATATTCACCAGATGATCACCATTGGATATTAATGTCTGTGGACAACACGATGATCAGGCGAGAACTATTTTCTTTGTGTGGGAAATTAACCGCACATTAACCGATGGCAAGTTGGCTTAGAGTCGCATGTAGCTATGCGAAACGCTTGGCTCTTAGTGGATGTTGGAATGATCGCTTGAACAACAATGCACATCAGTGTATAATGAGAATCGTTGAAAAAGTCCGTCATAATAATCTCGTTCGAGGAGTATGGTCAGTTGTCATATGTGAGAGTGGAACTGTTTGGTGTGACGCTAGTAACATAGCTATGGGAGTGATACTTGAAATAGGTGGTATAACAGTTGAGGATGCAAGTTGGTTACAAAAAAAGACATACTCTCTACATATAAATGTTGCCGAATTGGAATTGGTGGTAAAGGGGATCAACCTTGGTCTTAAATGGGGTATTACCGATATTCGTGTCAACACAGATTCTCAAACCGTTTTTAATTGGCTTCAAGTGACAAGTAGCAAATGTTGTAAACTTCATACGAAGGGCACTGCGGAGATTCTCATCAGAAGGAGGTTGTCTACACTGATGGCAATCATTGAGGAAACAGGATTAAATGTGTGTTGGTGCTATGTCAGTTCATCGGAAAATAAGGCTGATTGTCTCACTCGTCTTCACCGCTCGATTTTGTCAACGAAAGTCCAAGGTGTAGTCAACGTTGTTACCTCCGTTAAAGATATTGAGTTGGAAAATAACCTTACGGATTTGCATAATATGCATCATTTTAGGGCTGAACGATCCTACCGCCTTGCAAAAATGGTGTACCCAGATGTGGTTCGCAGTGACATTGACGAGATTGTTAGTAAGTATCGCGAATGTCAGAGCATTGATCCACCATCTAGGTTCTACAGTGATGGTAGTTGCGATGTTAGCGGAACGTGGGTTCGGCTTACTGTTGATATCACTCATTACAATCGTATCGTATATTTAACGATCGTGGACAGTGGACCAAGCCGTTTTGCAATATGGAAAGAGCTTCGTGATGAATCGGCACGTCAAGTTTGTTTGAAATTACGTGAAGTGTTATTTGAGCATGGATTCCCGGAAGAGTTATTGATGGATAACGGTACAGTACTCAGGTCACAAGAGTTGCATGATCTAGTCTCCAGGTTTAATATTCGACTTCGGTTTCGATCAGCTTTTCGTCTACAAGGTAATGGAATCATTGAACGTAATCACAGGACCATTAAACGAACAGCTGCTAAATGCAAATATTCTCCACTTGAAGCTGTTTATTGGTATAATTTATCGTCAAAGTGAAATACGGGAAACAGTATCAGTCATTCACATGGAATCTACAATTATCTATGGTGACATCCCAATGTATTACCTAGATTTACAGAGGTCTCATTAAAATGTGGATATGATATTGGTCAAATCGTATGGGTTAAACCTCCCAATGCTAGATGTACGACACGGTGGTTCAAGGGTACAGTCACACAGATAATATCCGATATAACGGTTGTGGTCAATAGGATTCCACGTCATATATCTGACATTCGCCATATTGCCGAACCGAAGATAAGTGTTCAAAATGAAAATAAACGGAAACAACTTCGAGAGTTAAACAACGACTCGGATACATGCGATTTGAGATAGTTAGATATGTCGGAATCAAGGACTGTTAATGAAACTATCCGTCGATCAGAACGTACGACACGACGCCCTATGTATTTGGACGATTATGATTGCACGATGTGAGGACCACAAAATTAAGGTGGGATGTGACGAAAGTGTCCTTTTGTTTGCACATGACGTCTTGGAAAGCGGCGATAGATGTGCAGAAATTTGCCGCCACGTTATGAGCGGCGTACAATCAGCAAATTGTTGTTTGGTTAACTGTATAAAAGATCGGTGTGTATTTGATGTTGTGGTTTTTCTGGAACGAAAAACAAAAGTATTACATTTTTTTTGCACTCCTGTTTGGATTTAAACATATCGATCGGATAAGGAAACTCCTAAAATGCTCTGTCTAACAACCAAGAATTTTTCTAATGTCGGTCAGCATAGATCCTATGTTGTCATAGACAGTTTGAGAAGTTTGCTGCTTTCCAACACGAAAGTTAGTGATCGTCCTCCAGAACATCTTCGAAGTCGCCTTATAAGCCAGCTTCTTCTCTTGGATAAAATCTCTAACTGTTGGTATCCACCAAGCAGCTCGAGTATTTCCTCCGCGACAAGCACCTAATGCCTTCGAGCCACAACTTTAACAGTTGCTTTGACAAGCGAGAATCTGAACATCTCCCATTCCTGATCAATGCTCTTTACCTCTTCCGGCAAATGAGAAAAGTCCTCCCGGATGTAGCCAGAAAAACGTTATTTGACAGAAACATTTGCTAGACGCTCCCAGCACGCCATCATACAACGTTTGGGATTATCAGACTTGTCTAGCATCCGATCCGGCCATCGGAGTTTACTAACTACAAGGTAGTGATTGGTTGACAGATCAGCCCCTTTCTTTCACACGAGTGTCTAGAACATAACGTCGCAGATTAAATGAAACGATTACAAAATCGATTATTAATCTTAAACTGAGAGAATCCTGATGTCATGTGCATCTATGGATCTCCTTATGCTCAAACATAGTGTTGGTTATGCACGAATTGTTATGAGAACAAAAGTGCAATAATTCAACATCACTCGCATTCAGATCAGAGAGTCCGTTCCTACTCAACACCCCCTTCCAAGTGCTAATGTCGCAACCAACATGAACATTGAAGTCACCCAATAGAACGAAGGGAATCTCCAACAGGAGTACTATCAAGCACAGCCTGAATATCTTCCACGAAGGCTGCGTATTCCGAGATATTGTTGGGAGCATACGCACACACAACAATTATCCCCTTTCCCTCTTTGACTAAAAGTCTCAGAGACGCCAGCCTTTCGTTCACTAAGTTAAGCCTCTCTACCACGAACGACAACCGGGGACTTATAAGTATCCCTACATCCGCATGTCGTCGCTTTTCGTTGGTAACTCCCGAATAGTTCACGGTCCAGCCTTGATCCAAAAGTTTAGTTCCAGTTCCAGAATAGTGAAGAGAAGTCACTCCGATTATTTAAAGACCGAATTGAACCATCTCGTCAACTAATTCTGGTTCCTTCCCCGTCAGCGAGATGACATTCCACTTTACTACGTGAAGGCTAGTCCGCTTCGAATGTTGATGCCTCTTTCGCTGTCTCCGTACAACTGCCTGGACACACGGCACCAACAATGAAAACTCCTACCGTCAGTGGTAAGTTGACTATTGTTCTTCGCACTTGATTAATTTTTTGTAAATTTGTTACTTGTCATTTTCTTTGTCTTGATTTGTTTGTTCGGTTATCTCTCGTTCCCGATATCCTTTGATGATCTAACATCGCTACTGTAAGGAAACAGGTCTCCGAGACTCTTCCGCCTTTTCGTCCATTGTTCAATCTCCCGTTGGAGTTATCGGAGTGATTTTGTTTGATCGGCTATCTCCCGTTCCCAATATCCTTTATGATCCAACATCACTACGGTAAGGATACAGGCCTCTGTGACTCTCTTCCACCTTATCGTCCATTGTCTAATCCGCCGTTGGATTCATCGGAGGGATCTGAGATAGTCTATGAAAAGACTATCTCTACGGCTGATGCAAGCCGGCCAATTATTTAGCCGTTGATCGACGAATGTCGAACATACGTTGCCAGGGCCGCTCCACGAATAGGCTAATTGATAATAGGTACCAGCTTAATACTTAATCGACTGGCATCTAGCGGACCTCAAATTTATTTCAGATATATCAAAATATGACAACACAATCTCTTATTGACGATCTGTTATTAGTCTATGCAGGGATATTAATTTAAAAATAAAATTTAATTTTCTGTTCTAGAAATTCAAAAATAAAGTAGTTTATGACTGAAAATGCTTAATGACCTATTTAACTTTCTATAATTTATTCAATGTTAACTCTTACATTTGAATAATATAATTTAAAGCTAATGTGTGTGGGAAGATTTAAAACAAGACATGTATTGAAGTTGCTAATCGAGAGTTAATTGAAAGATACATTCGGCATCAATTAAGTGATAATTAGTCGAGGATACATATTATTCTGTCAACTATTCTAGCAAATTCCCCTAAAGAGGTTGCTTCTAGCATTAATTAGACGCTTTTCCGTTCTGGTCAGACGATTGGAAATCGCACTAGACTGGTAAAATAAATTCTAGCAGCTGAAGTTCTAATTCCGACAATTTTTCAGAATTCATATCGCCTTGAAGATTATGCTATCCAATTAACGACGAAACTTGATGCGATTAAACGTAAGAGTCTGCACAACATTAACAATGCTTTAAAAGCGAGTTTATATACGGGATAGACGAACTTAACGATTCAACATTTTAAAGTTTTGCAGCGAAGGATTCATTTGCATTGGATCCTACTTTATATGTAGTCTTTCATAATCCTTTAGTCACTTCCTCCGCATCTAATATTCAAAGATTCATATATCTTTGTTGCTTAAGTAATTTTGTTACTTTACCGTTCAACCTTGTGATTTGCTATAAATCGATTCATTCATGTCGGTATAACTTGTGACTATGCTGATATTCTCAACAGTTTACCTCTCAATTCTAGTGTATGCTTTTGTACATTAATGCTGGTAACTTTCTCCTAAAATCAGTGAATTAAAAATTAGTGTTTAAAATATGTAACATTTGCTAGTGGCTATAACTGAAACATGGATATCATCTAATATGATAAGTTACAATTTCAAATAATAAGTTCATCTAATAAGTTCTTACAATTTCAAATTGAAATTTAAATCAAATTCCATTGATACCGCAATAAACGAAATCTGTTGGTCGGATTCATTATTCAACAACGAATTTTCCGTTTGAAAAATTGATGGAAATTTGAATTCCTGTACAATATCACATGATATGACAAAAATATGACAAAGAAGACCAACAAGCAAGCGAAATACAACAATACAACAAAGTTGGTTGGGTACGCAGATAATGAAGTGGTATGTGACTCTCACGGCTGCACAATATAGACAAAGTAAGCTTTCCCTCAGACAGTTCTCAAGCAATGACGAGTCGCAATTTCTATTGTGGTTTCTGTGCAGCTCTAGTAATTGCAGATTTAAATAAGACTATTAACGACCTACGCTCACTAATCGAAGACACTGATAAACCATTACGATCAGATATCCCTTATACATGTGAAGTATTCGAGCAAGATACAATACCTTCACTAGACAATGAAATCGCCCCGATCAACATAACGGCAACATCTGATACTTCAATATTCCGGAAATCTACCCCTACTCGAGTTTGGACACGAGGACATGCAAGATCGCGAATCTTAAAGGCAACAACCCTTGAAACTTCCTTATCTAACCTTAAATCCGATTTCCTGGATTCGTCAAATCTAGAGAATTCCATCATTTCTCACAAGGATACACAGAAACAAACATTCCATATCACTCAGAAAACACATCCAAGGCCGGAAACAAACACAGAAGCACCACATCACACAGCACTCCCAACTTTTTATTGTCCTCAAACAACCCATAGTCTATATAAAATATATGGAACACTCAAACAAATGATAAATCATACCAATTCCACTGTAAACAACACTGATAACCCCAATATACCTATTCTATCTGAGCCTAAACGACATAAACGCCGAACATTCGATCGGGATAAATGTTTCATCATTGTAAATTTAAATGAATCACCGAGTCCAAACAGTCTCATCCGGATTAAACATGATTTTGATTCAGTAAAGCAAGTTCTTTCAACTGTTCTCCCAACAGAAATATCAGTCGAACAAAATAGACAGGTAATACACCTCTTTCGCATTGGGAAGAAACAAGATGGTACCAAACCAAGGCTTTTGAAAGTTGTTGTTGATAGCCCCGAGACTAGTAAGCAAATCATCAAGAATTCCTTTAAGTTAAGGGGCTCCAGTATCATACTTCTATCTGACCTCAGCACTGAAGATATAAACAGATTGAAATCTGCAAGGAAAGAGCTTCAACAAAGAATTCAAAACGGTGAAAAAAATCTAATTGTGAAAAATTTTCAAGTTGTGCGGCGAAGGGTAAATACGCGATTCAGCCTCGGAATCCGTCTAACCGTTCCATCGACACTCTCCGCCGCACAGATTCGTGCATCCACCACGTAAACATCAATCCAATTTCAACACCAACAGCGACACCACACCACTGCCGTTACTCTCAAAATAATATTTTCATCATGTACTCTAACTGTTTAAGCATGTAATACAAATTTGACGAAATATTGTGTCTCGTTAATTCAATGAATACAAACATCATAGCATTGAGTGAAACCTGGCTTAACAACGATATATCTGATAATGAAATCTCAATCCCAGACTACTTTGTTATACGATCGGATCGAACCGCCTCAAAAGGAGGTGGAGTTATATTATACGTCAAGCAACCGTTAACCATCATCGTGCACAGCATTGTATCAGATGATTCATACAACGAATATCTGTGGGCAACAGTATCTTCTCCTGATAGACAGAAACTAAAAATCGGTTTATTTTACCGATCTCCGCGCTCCGCAACTGAAAAGATTGGCATCTCTTTACGACATCACCTAACAAGCTTATCACCGATCATTATCCTAGGAGACTTCAATATGCCTCATGTCAATTGGGACCTATATACTTCGACACATGGTTGTGATGTTGAATCATCCAATCTCCTTGATACGTTCAACGATCTCAATCTAACCCATCATATTCACGAACCCACTAGAAGGAGGAAGCAATAATCTGCCATTTTAGACCTCTGCTTATCACGAGGGTAACCCACAATTGATGAAATCTCTCTCAGCCCCCTATTGGCCACAGTGATCATTGTGTCATTAGGCTGGCGCTTTCTGTCAGTCTCTTTAAAACAGCCCCCTCGGCAAAACCCGAATTGAATCCCTTCAAAGCAAATTTCGCAAGTATGACGCAAGCTATTCGAAACATTCAATGGCCTAATCCATATGAAATTGGCATAGATCAGTGCTGGGAAAATTTCAAATCTACTTTGATCAATGGTCTAAATTACTTCTCCCCTTTAAAACGTCAGCGCACATCCCACAAAACTCCCATTTGGTTTGACTCGCAGATTAAACAAATGATTAAGACAAGAGACAAAATTTACAAAAAATTCAAAGAACAGAATTGTTCTTGGACCGATTACAAGGAATTACGAAATCAAGTTACGGCACTCAAACGTCAGAAACGCAGGTGCTTCGTTTCCAATCTTTGTCGATCATCAAAAAGATATCCCAGTAAATTGTTCAAACATATCAGCTCATTAAAATCAACTACGTCTGAGATTAAGTCTATATTTATGGAAACCGGTGAGCTCACATCTGATGACAAAGCAATTGCCAATATTTTCCTAGATCAATTCACGCTAGAGAGTCCTACCTGTCAGTATTGCCCCAGATTCTCCACTGCTCAATATCCGTGTTACGAATTTACTCCATTTGATAAATTTGAGGTTCTTAACGAACTTCTAAAGCTACCACGATCAATTGCGGCAGGACCAGACAATATTCCTCCAATTCTTCTTCGGGAACTTGCACCAGTAAATATGAACCTTTACACACCATATTCGATTTCTCCTTGTCAACAGGTTGTATACCATCAGATTGGAAATTTTCTATACATTTGATCGGATATACTATGATGTCCTCCTTATTACGCTGGAACAGTACGGCATCAGAGGAACCCTCCTTAATTGGATTAACTCCTTCCTTAGAAATCGGAAGATTACTGTATTGGCTAATAAACAAATATCAAAAACAAGAAATCCTGGACGCGGTGTTCCTTAGGGATCGGTACTCAGTCCATTGCTCTTCATTATTTACATCAACGAGCTTACTACAGCTATTTCGAGTTCATGTGGTTTATATGCCGACGACTTGAAAATTTGGCGACCAATAATCGATAGCCGAGATCCAATGATACTCCAGAGAGACATTGATAATATTAAGGTATGGTGTAATCAACGGGGACTGGTATTAAACCCCGATAAGTAAAAACATATGCGCATCGGACGTCTACACATCAATTCATCATATACCATTGACAGAAGAGAAATTGAAACAGTTCTCCAATTTCAAGACCTTGGAGTGATCGTAAATAGAAGCTTATCGACCATCCCACATACCAGTCACACAGTTGCTAAATGTCGTCGAATTTTAGGACTTATTAGAAGGACCATTGGCCAGCTTGACGCATCCAGTTTTAAGTTAATTTACAATGCTTATGTCTTATCTTTAATGAGATACGCTTCACCTGCCTGTCACCCTCAAACTACGTCAGAGATGAACCTGTACGAATCCATATTACGCAAGGCCACACATCTTGTACCCAGCCAACGCAAGCTCTCATTCATGTTTCGACTTCACGCACTTGGTGTTACCACAGTGAAGAAATCTTTAAAGTCATCTGATTTAATGTTTGTGTGGACAGCGCTTAATGTTCAAAAAGGGCAGAGGGAACATGTTTGCCGCAAACTGTTCGAACTTCAAAATTTAAACAGATTGAGGGGACATCACCTCACGTTAAAGACCCACATTCGTCCACGAAGAAGATTTAACACAATTGTCAACCGAACGTGGAAAATCTGGAATAAGCTACCAAGTCAAGTGGTTTCGGCCTCCAGTATTTTGTCCTTCAAGAGAAATCTGAAGAATGTACTAACTTAAAACAATCGGATTTTCATTGATATTTTTTAACCCTGTACCCAGCCTGTACGAGCTCTACGCTCTTTTGCTGCTGTTGTATTTAATTTTTTTTTGTTTTTTTTTAAACGGAAAAATTTGTTTTAGTAAAGCATACAATCAAGGTTACCCGCAAATGGGTCCAAAAATGTCGAGCAATAAACTGCTGAATTGGATACTGGATACAGCTACGAAGACGAGTCGGCTGAGTGTTTGAATGTACTACACATGGGAGTACCTCATGTTGACCGTGGACTCCGTAGACAGGCCGATATTGACCGAGCAATTTCGAAGCTTATTTTTCTCTTTAGTCTAATAGCTATATCACTGTAACGTATGTGTCCTTGTTGAGCTAAAGCGGTCGCAATAGTCTTTACTAGCATACTAGCTTCTTTGCCGAAACCACCTGATGTTGAAAAGACGAGCGGGATAAAGGAGCTGTTTTCTATCCTTCGGATTCTTTCGAGGTACTTGGATTTTTTTCTTTTTTCGTTATAATCGAAAGCGTTGTCAGGACTGCGTATTGTGTTCGATTGAGCATGAGAAGAAAAGACATTGACGTCGAAGAACGTCCGCTCGAATCGAGATCCGTGTAAACCGGAGCAGACAATATCCAGACGGGCACATTGTTTGGTAGTAGTCGCTGGATTTTCAAAACGGGTGCTCTCGGGAACGTTCGATAACTCCGGTTCAATCCCAACGTTGTGAGCAACTTGGCTTAGCGCTGATGCTATAGTGTCCCGAACCGCATTATGGCGAATAATCGGAAGACCACCATGTTTGCATGATAGTGCATGGGGAAGATTGATCTTCGAGCCACAGTAACAATTACACGTTTCAATCTCAGGCTCGATACTGCCATACCGTGCATTAAGTGCGTCGTGAAATTCGTTTGCTGACAAATAGAATTGTTCTTGTCGCAGTGGTAAGGCGCTTAGCCAAGAAGACGCACCGTGGTGTGCTGCATGTTTAATGGAATTCTGGGTGACTGGGGCTAGTTTGCTACTAATCTTTGAGGCGCGTTCTTGGTGTGAATTGAACCGGAATTGAGTGATTTCGCGGAGGATTGCATTTTGTTTTTCTCGTAGGTTGTCGCCAGTCACCTCATCGACATATGAGGAAACCAACATTGTCGCTGATGCTTGTTTAAGTGTGGCAACGAAAGTTGGCGAGTTTATCCCGATACCTCCAAATTCAAGAGGTGAGCACAAAATATCCGTCATCTCCTTGTTCGGCTTGAAAGTTGCCAGAAGAGGCAGCAATTGCGATTTGATAAATTCTTCGAGGTCGGACCACACTTTGTCGACTGAGCGGCATGTGCGCATTATGTGAATCCATTTCGACTGGATCGAGTGAACCATGCCAGCGTAGGCTACGTGTGGGTCGATTCTGGCCACCATACTCAGACGCTCGACAAGAGCTTTCCATTTTGCAAACATGATTGCGGTAGAAGATTGTTCGTAATCGTCAAAACCAATTGGGGTTCCCAGAACATCTATGCCAGCTGTTGTTGAATTGATACTAGAATCAGGGAGAAGATCATTATGTATCGGAGAGTAAGACAGAATATTAGATTTGTGTGGGTTAGTAAAATAGCCGAATTTTGGTCCCTCTGTTTTAAGGGCATCCCAAACTTGCCTCAACACATCCAGTGGTCCGACAAAGTTGGCGTCATCGGCATACCGATGGTAACGGTATGGTACTTGGCGTTTTATCGCTTCGATAAGAGGAAGAGATGTCATTGCAAATTCAGCCATCGCAAATGGGTCACCTTGGGTGAACCCTTCGACTGAGAAAATGCTGTTTTCGCCAATTGTAAGCTCAGAAGGACTAGCATAAATATTGCGCAGTGAACAGGAGAGAGCCGGACATACGTTGTGAAGTGCCACGGCACGGTTTATCCGGTTGAAGGCATTCGTAGCGTCTATTGTCATAATACACATATCGGAAGATAGGTTCAATTTCGTTTTTAGCTTCTCAATGGCCAATTCGATGCCACCTCTTTGCGAGGCCCCTAGCTGTGTAACTCCTGCCACGTCTTGTACATCGTTGCGAATTATAGCCAGGATCGCTCTACTAATGATACGTCTGACGGTATTGCAGATTCCAATTGGCCGAACTCCTCCTGACTTTTTTTCGAGTGCGACTAGACGACATGCAGTAAAAGGATCGAGGGCGCCAGGCGGGATTTCTACAGTGGCAACGAAAATAGCAAACCTGGCTATGGCCTTGGCTAGTGAGCTTGAAGCAGCGCCGAAATCTGCAAGCATTTGTGACCAAGACGCCGCATCAAGCCCAGACGGACCTGCTGCACCTTTGATTTGTCTGCTTGATCTAATAATAGATGTCTCATCTAAGGCGTAGAAGCGGCAGGGGTGATGGGTTTTGGAACCCGGAAATGGGGACGATAACAGCACATCAGGAGGAGCTGAAATTGCATCGGGATGCAGGTCCTCGAGCAAAGATAGCACAGAAACACCATTTATAATATGGTCAGGGAGTAGAACACCAGACTCGAGGCTATCTTCCAGAATCGATGTTCCAGCTCTAATGCGGCCTTTTGTCATGAGATTTTGGTATTGTGATATCCAGCTTAGTCGCTTCGTTGGACGTCGCAACTTTAGGTTGTCTTGAATAAACTGTGCTTCTTCGAAAATTACATCAAAATCTTTAGCCTTCCAGGATACTAGTCTGCGTTCTTATGTTTTACGGATTAGATTGATTTTTCTGGAGGGAATTCTTTGCAGTACACACTGAGAAAAAATTGTTGCAGTTCGTAGCTCGACTTCAGTACGCTTGACGTCGTCGGCTGCCCTATCGTAAAAATTGCTTAAAATGTTGATGAACTCATTGCTAGCGGAACATCGAGGTAAAATGATCAGGTTAGGTCTCCAGTGAATGACTATGTTATATAGTTCATTTATTGATTTTTTATTGAATGAGAGATTGCTACCGGACGTGTCCGCGATGGAAATGGCAGAGATGTGATAATCGATCAACAATGCGCTTCTTGTCGGAATGGTATTGCATTGAGATTGTGGTTTATTTGGACAGGTGTTGTATGTTTATTTTTGCAACCAACTGCGCGACAGTTTACGCACGATTTATTTGCCTTGGCGCAGCGGCATCCCTTACAGACAGCAGAGGGGCCATTACATTGGCAACACATACTCTCACTAGAGGGTTTACCTCTCACCATGTTGGATGAATACTTGTGGTCAATCCGAATTCACAAAGTTTTTATGCGTAGAGGCTGCGCACTCCTGGATAATCGTTAAAGACTTTTGTGAAAAGCGACAGTGTATGTTTATCAGAAACCAAATTTTTTAAGGTCAAATTTTTTTAATGTTGTATTTAATAATAATATTCATGATGCCGAAATGTAAATAATTATTCCTCTTAGTAATGGAGTTACTCTTTATGTAGTATATAAGAGCGCAAAATTCAAGTTATTAAATGTGCAAAAGTGAAGGTGTATTTAAGTTTTTTTCAGTAGCATTTTTTTAACTCATGTCAATATTTACCAAAGCCAAAAGGCTATTCAGGCAGAGTCCAAAAAAAATAAATAAAACAAACAAAGTAAAAAAACATTGATTAACAATGAACGTCGAATTTATGAAAAGTAAATCTTGACGCCCATTTGCGCTCTTCTGAAAACCCGTCGACGAGAAGCATTTGTATTTTGACTGTCGTAATTATTTTTCTTTCCGGGTTTAATATTGGTTTAATTTAGCGCAGTCCGTGCAATGATGTGAGTTTCATAATTAATGGCCTACTAAAATTTGCTTAATGTAGTAATACCATAATAGTAAGTTTTATCAACATGTCTACTGTAGATTGGAGTAATTATATATTCTCTGATATATAAAATAATAGTGATATATAATATTATAATATATATAATTATATATCTTATATATGCTCTAATAGCGATCATTCTTCTATCTTCATTACTATTTTTTAATACAAAAATTTATTATAATTAAAACTTTACAATGAAGATTACCCCCAAATGGATCGTTACAGTTCAGACCAGATAACTAAGTCTACGTATTTAGTAGACTATCTATAGTCTTCAGATATATTTGTGCAGGGTGAGGAGGATATTGCGCGTAGTCTCAATGCCAAAAGCATATTTTGTCTTGGTAAAAAACCACAAGATAAACCACGATTACTCAAAGTAGTATTTGATTCTGCAGAAAATACAAGAGCAGTTTTAGTAAGAGGTTATCGCTTATTAATATTATTATATGTCGACTTCCAAGGGAGCTGAAGCTCGTAAGGAAGCATCACATCGAATATAAAAAACAGAAAAAAAACGTAAAAAACATCAACAGTTCACGAGGTCAAGCTTTAGGCGTGGTTTGAATTGCACAGCAGAAGAGCTGTTGATTACACCAGGTGATAATCCATTCCATCGTTTACAGACGCGATCCATCACTGTCGTGCAATTTGTTCGATGCTTTGAGCGATGCTTCAAACATAGCTCGTGTCCACGTAACATTGAGGATTCACGAAGATAGAACAGCTGCTTGCACGAATGGTTAGGCACGCGCAGCGACATCCACACTAGTGTAAGATCTGCAATCAACAGATCGCATTCAATAGATCTTATACCAAACGTCTCTAATCTAACTGGATAAGGAACGGAGCGAGTTGCCGGAACCAAGTGCGTGGCTATTCTCAAAATGTTGTTGAATTAACTCAATTCTGATTTCAGTTGAGGGTGTGTCGCGTGAGATGCATATAGCATATGTGATTTTAAGAGACCTGAATATACAATGCGTAAAGCCTTTGGCTCAAGTCGTCTAACGTTTCGATGAAGAAATCCTAAAATTCCACGGCATTTTGCGATAATCGCAGAAGAATGAAGACGAGATTTTAAATTGGAGGAGATAACAACACCTAGATCAGTAAAGTGATTTACTAATTCGATAACTGTTGAGCTGAATTGATAAGAGGGGGAAGGTAATCGGGATTGACCAATTCTCATATGTCGACATTTACTAACATTGATTACTAAGCCGTGTGATGAACACCAACTACTAACTTTATCCAAATCTGATTGTAGTAGAGGAGAGCTAGAATAACCTCGAAATAAAGGGCACCACAGTTTGATGTCATCGGCGTATAATAGGCACTGGCATGTAACATTTTCAGCGATTTCGTTGATGTAGATATTAAACGAAGTGGGACTAAGGATACAGCCTTGTGGAACACCTTGAGTGAGATAAAACCATTCAAAAAGAGACGCACCAACTTGCTCAACAAAGGAACGTCTACTCAAGAATTCCCGTATCCAGAGACAAACGTGCTTTGAGAATCCGTAATTTCCAAGTTTCCACAGTAAAATTGGATGAACGACTCGATCAAAAGCTTTGGACAAATCAATAAAGACGACATCAACCGGCACCCCCTGTTCGACAAAACCGGCCCAGCTTTCGCGTGCTAATGTTAGATTAGTTGAAGTGGAGTGATGTTTTCTAAACCCATGCTGTTTATTAGATAAAATATTGAATTTGTCCAAATGAGAAGATACATACCTCAGGATCAGTTTCTCCATCACCTTGCAAGCAATAAAAGTCAAACTTATTGGTCGATAATTTTGAGGATTTACCTTATCCCCCTTTTTGAAAACTGGAATGACTAATGCTCTATCTGGGATTATGCCAGTTCTCAAGGACCAATAGTAAATATCAAAAAGCGGAAGATATATATTCGATGCAACTTTGCGTAATAATATACTAGGAATACCATCAGGACCTGAACTATTTTTAGCCGGTAGCTTTGATAAGATATTAAGAACATCGAGCGGGTCAAAGTAGAGGTTAGAATCCTGATACTGGAGAGAAAAATTGTCTTTCGTA
Organism: Pomphorhynchus laevis; assembly: GCA_012934845.2. Lineage (NCBI taxonomy): Eukaryota > Metazoa > Acanthocephala > Palaeacanthocephala > Echinorhynchida > Pomphorhynchidae > Pomphorhynchus > Pomphorhynchus laevis. The sequence continues at coordinate 120,406 of WNNJ02001876.1, forward strand.
ATGTTATAGTCACATAGGGTAAATCGATTGCGAGTGAGACAAAAGTTCTTGGCAATGATATTGGCAATGGAAAGAGGAGAAACCGATTTTCGATCACCATCAACCAGACAGTTGATTGACGAAGATACCCTCTTACGGTTGCCAAGTAGTTGAAAAAGTCTTTTTTGATCGACATGAGACAATGAACATATGGCAGCAATGAATTGATGTTTCTTCTGACGTTTAAGAGAAGTCACCCTGTTGCGAATGGTAGTATAAAATCTGAAGGATCCGAGTCTACGCTTAAATAGTAGGAATGCATGATCACGTTCTCTGACAGCTCGCTTGAACTCACTGTCAAACCATTTGGGTTTGAAGGATGGTGGTTTACGTGTTACGCAAGGGGAAAATGCGTGAAGTAGATTAATCAATGTTGTGTGGAGAAACGACCAGGCCACATGAACACCGACTGTTCTAGTACAAGGCCATCTTACTAGGCTCAGCATTTCATTAATGAGTCAACATCTATTGAACCTAGCGCTCTTCGTAGTAGCCCTAGGACGCGTTGGCATTTGCTTACAATATATCTTACATGAGGACCCGATGACAGATTATTAGATAATATAATACCGAGATCCTTGACTTGATCAACATTCTTAATGGTAGCACCGCCTAAAGTGTACGAGCCGGAGTACATCAACTGACCTAAATACATGTGTTAGGGTCTTTTCTATGTTAATAGTAAGATCATGTGAGTTGCACCACGAGTGCATGAAATCTGTCCTTCTGGAGCCGGTTATGATCTGAAAGATCCCGAATAACATTCCAAATTTTGATATTATTATACCTTAAAAAAGTTTGAGATCTAAAGTAAATACACTAATTACATTTGAGATAAATAACATATATTTGAGATCTAAAATAAATACAAAGGAAATTTATATGTGTTCTAGCTAATTACTCTAATTACAATACCAAACCACTTACAATAACATACAATCAAAGCACTGAGTCGTCATCGAATCTGCATTGACTGAAGAAAATTTATAACTGTTCAAGCAAATTACAATATATCAATCAGTAACAACATACCATTTCAAATAATATATACAAGCCATTTCTGTTAATACTTACAAAGCACCCTTATTATCTAATATACATACAATCAGTAACTACTTACAATTACAACTACAACAAAGCCGTACACCCAGGGCATTTCCCGGGGTGCGCAGTTCAAGCTGTACGTCAATGACTAAGGGAAAACCCTCGAACGTAATCCTTTGTTGCACTTGTAACGGGCAGGCGGCCAAGTGCAAGGGATGCAAATATGCCAAGGCCAAACGTTCTTGCACAAACTGCAGGGCACTAAACTACTTTAATAAAAGGTACGACTCCATTACTCCATCACAAGAGGGCCAAGTAACACATTTTGATGAGCACGTTCTGACAAGAAGTAACCTAGCCAATAATGAAGTAAACTATCAGATTGCCTATCAATGGAGGCATCATACACGATAATGCCTCATTTTACAATCCGACCAATATTTATCAAACGGTACTGCAATGGAGACCAAATCTATTTCACCTACCTCAATGCTCGGCAAGGCACACGTTAGTGAATATATTAGCTTCGTTTTACGACAGTATGGCGAATAAAGCTGCAGATGAAAAATCTGCAATCAAGACGGCAGTCGTGCTTTGTCAGCTTATTCTTCAATCCGTGAACTCAAGCAAAGTTTCAGTAACACGCAAGACTTTACAATGGAGGTTGCAACTTTGGCACGAAAAAAATTAAGAGAATTATTTGAAGAATCCCAGTATTTACAGTCGAAATTAGCTCAAATAGTAACGAAAACCATAATGAAGATTGGAAAAAAGCCTACTGTCGTTTATTAAGTCGAGGTAAAGTACATGCTAGTAGAGTTGTCTTGGAAGAATCGTTTTCATCTGCTGTCTTAAAGCCAGCCTCTTTATTTAATAGAAGATTAGTCGGAGAAATTCTGCAGGATCTACACCCAGCTGCAAAGATTCATGATCAAAATGTACTCTTACAGCATCATCTTCCAAATATACAACCTCATCACCCAATTGAATTTAGCTATATCGAAGCAGCGGATATTATGCGCGCAGCTAGAAAACCGAAAGGTGGGGCCGGTCTATCCGGATTGGACTCTACCATGTGGATTCAACTTCTGAGTCGCTTTGGAGTTCATTCTCAAACTTTAGCAAGATCACTTGCAGATTTCGGGATAAGATTAGCAACTGAAGTTATATGTCCCGAAGCTCTGAAAGCATTTACCGCAAGTAGACTTATCGCTCTGAGCAAAACATGGCGAGATTAGACCCGTTGGCGTTTGTGATGTTGCGAGACTTATAATCTCTAAAACAATATTATGCAAGATAAGGCCGGATCTTCATGATGTGGCAGGTAACGAACAATTATGTGCATACCAACGCGCGGGTATTGAATTTGCAATTCATTCGCTGCGAGAGGAATTCGAGAAGGGACAGGATAGATGCATATTAGCAATAGACGCCAAGAACGCGTTTAATTCCATGAATCGGATTGCCGCCTTGCATAACATGAAATTTATTGCTCCCTCGATGGCTACTGTTCTCAAGAACCTATATACCTCACCCCCTCAACTTGTACTCGGATGCGATAGTATTTACAGCACAGAAGGATTCACACAAGGCGATCCGTTCGCGATGGCCGGCTTTGCTATGGCATCGATGTATCTTATTATGGAAATTCGGAAAGCGGTTCCTGACGTCAAACAGCGGTGGTTCGCGGACGATACAAACTTCGTTGGCCGTATTCGAGATTTACGTACAGTTTGGAATATACTAAATGACATAGGTCTGGAGTATGGTTATCACGTGAACGTAACAAAAACACAGCAACTCTCATCAACGCCATTTAATCCCTCAGAACTTCCGTCACAACAGATCACTTGTTCAAATGACGGTATAAGACTTTAGGGAGTTCCCATTGGAACCGGCGCTTACGTTTCATCAACCACAAGGAATGAATCGCTAAAATGGTCAGAGGTTATTGACAAATTGACGTGCATTGAAGAACTGGATCCTCAAGCGGCATATACCGGCATAACGAAATCAGTACAATTCAAGTGGACTTATTACATGATAACGGTACCATGTGAGCCTACATATATGGAGAGCCTACAAAGAGCTTTAAAAGATCGATTAATACCCGCAATAACAAAACAAAATTTAAACGAGACGTGGAACTGTATCTTAACATCGCCTTTAAGTTTGAGAGGACTTGGCATCGTAGATCCGGTGTTTTCTATAACGAGTGTCTATTGCTCATCATTAGTCCTTAATGACACCTTCAAGAGCGCAATATCCGGTAACGAGTTACGCGATCTACAGACGAACACCTTGAAATAGTTGGGCACACAGCGTCATAATGAATTCACCATGCGACTTCAGCAGGCACTGGAGCAGTGTGATGGAGTAGTGTCTCGAGTGATTTCACATGCATCAAGAGACGGAGCTTCTGCATGACTGAGTTCATTGTCACTTGTCCAGCACCATTTTCAGCTAACTCCGAACCAGTTCAGAGATGGGTTATGTGCAAGATATAGGTGAACTCTAGGCGAACTGGTAGGGACCAAATGTAAGTGTGGTGAAATCCTCAATGTGAGTCACGCTTTGGCATGTAAGCGTGGCGGACTAACTATAGTTCGCCGTGACGCTATCCGTGACATAATCGCAAAAGTTCTTTTAGAAATTTGTTATGGTGTTGAAATAGAACCAGTGCTATATATGGTCCCAAATGATATAGACTTTTAGGTTCCCACGACATCGCGTGATAATAATGTACGTTTAGATGTGGTATGCAGTGGCTTGGAAGGCAGTCGATTTTAGCGAACGTTTTTCGACGTGAATGTTTTCTCAATCCATGCACAATCGAATGTCAGCAGAAGCCTCGATGCGTCCTTCGAATTCAATGAAAATCGTAAACGTGCAAAATACAATGAAAGAGTGGAGAAAATCGTGCAAAATTCGCCCCTCTGATATTTTCAACTTCAGGTGGCATCGGAAAGGAGGCAATTAAAGTTCTAAAGACAGTTGCAGCGAAATATGTAGGCAACGCTAGCCTACGCAATGTCACCTATGGAGACGCCCTCGTCCTACATAAAAGGAAAATAAGCTTCGAGCTTGTCCGGGCCGTCTCTGCCTGTTTACGAGCCCCGAGATCTACGCGTCGAAATCCGGTACAGAACGAGATATATCGCCGGAACAAACAGCATACTGACATTTTAATAATATTGGGACTCATTTGCGGGTTACCCCGAATTAAAAAATTATTATTAATTGACAACAAATTGAGCCGAGGCTTAATTTGTTGCTTCACACGAATTTGTGAAGCAACAAATTGTTACAAGTTGCAACAATTTGTTACAACTTGCAACAATTTGTTACAAGTTGCTTCACAAGAAATAAAAAGGATAAGCGTCGATTTGTCCCTCCCTCATTAGATGAACTACTGAAAATCCCACCTTTGTCTTGAGAAGAAGGGTCATTATCCAGTAGGGCGCAAAAACTTGAAGCAGTAGACGACAAAACGGTCGCACTCTGAAGCGAATTCCAAGATCGTACGACTCGTTTGGCAAAGCAGGAAACTGCATGCATGTACCTTTGTGTTTTCAGCATCAGGGGGTGTCCGCGAAGAGAAGGTTGACCTCTCAGTTGCAGTAGATGTGACAGTGGATGATCTTTAGTATGCAGAATTTTCCAAACAAGAGAGAGATCACGCTTATCAAGGATATATCGCAGACAAGGCATATTTAATATCTGGAGGCGTTTCGCGTAGCCAAAAATATGCAGCCCTGAGACTGATTTAGTTGTTGATCTGAACACTTTCTCCAATGCACGACGCTCATAAGTAGTTTCAGGATAACAAGCTGGCGATGCGTATAAGATATGGCTTAAGAAAAACGCATTTGCTAAGATATGGTAACATAACGGATCTATGTCTATCAGAACTCGACGAGTATGTCATATTAAGCGTTTTGTGATGCAACACACGTAATCTGAATGCTTTCGAGTGGATAAGTCAGCACAAACCCAAACTCCCAAATATTTATATGAGTGGGTTCTTTCGATACTAATTGAACCAAACTGGTACTCACCTCCAAGATGATCACATGATCTTCGTGATATACGCATACATGTACATTTAGCGGAATTGATCCTCAAGTGATTTCGTTTAGACCAATTGGATATAACGTCGACGTCGTTTTGTAAATGCTGTTTATCAAGATCGGAAATAATAGGTCGCCAAACTTTAAGATCATCTGCATATAATAAACTGACTGAACTGATATTTGGTATCAAATCGTTGATATAAAGACTGAATAATATGGGACACAATACACTTCCTTGTTGAACACCTAACAACACTGGAAATGGACTCGACAGCGACTCACTTACTCGTACGACACTTTGTCGGTTGGAAAAGAATACACGAATCCAGTTTATGATCCTCTTATCAAGTTGAATGTGCTTTAACTTCTCAATAAGACGCGTGTGATTAAATGAGTCGAACGCTTTTGAGAAATCAAAGAAAATGACATCAACTGGTATACCTTGATCATAATAGTGATACCAATTTTCACGTGCATGTACAAGATTAGTAGTCGTGGAATAACCTTTTCGGAAGCCATGCTGTGCTGGGTTCAAAATTTGAAATCTATCTAGAAATTATATTATTCGTCGCTTAATCAATCTCTCTAGCACACATATCATCGGCGTACATCGAAAATGAGCAATTGACATGACATATGTCATTGACATATATGTTGGACAGAGTAGGACTTATGACTGAACCTTGAGGTACGCCACTCGACATTGTTCGCCAACGTGATAAAGTGTTTTTAACTTTCACCGCAAATAACCTATCTTGGAGGAAACAATTTAACCATCGAAGGATACTACCTCGAATGTTCACATCAAATAATTTAATAATTAAAATTGTATGATTAACCCTATCGAAGGCCTTTGATAAATCGAAAAACAGAATATCAACTCCGTGTCCAACCTTCAAGGAATCACACCAGCTAGTCCGTTCACTAACTGTCAGAGAGCGCAAAATTAGCTTTTCCAGAACCTTGCATTCCTCACAAGTCAGGCTCACTGGTGTATAATTCCCAGCAGCAGATCTTGAACCTTTCTTGAAAATGGGCTTAATGGTGGCTTTTTTCCACTCAAAAGGTAAAATTCCTGAATCTATGGAGCAACGGTAAATAAGCCAAAGTGGAAAGCATAGTGCCGATGCAGCCTCTCGCAATACGATCGATGGTATATTATCAGGACCACTAATGGACGAATGTTTTGATTTTCTAAGCTCATAAGAATACACCAGAACAGAGAATTCGACACTGGATAATATAGGGTGATCTATAATATCAGATGAAAGTAACTGATCGCTATCATTTGAAGAACTCGATACGCTAGGAAGTTCATAGTGATCTGTAAATGCTTCTGCAATTTCGCTGAATTATTGATAGAATTCTATCAATTATTGATAGATAATATATTTAGTTTTATTCGTGGTCAGAGATATTCTCAATGAGATTCGTTTAGCTTAATAAACCCAGAGGAAAATTCTATCAATAATTGATAGAATTTTCCTCTGGGTTTATTAAGCTAAACGAATCTCATTGAGAATATCTCTGACCACGAATAAAACTAAATATATTTCGATAATTCTGATTAAAGGACTTACACATGCTAGCAATATAGGTATGACGTTTACTTCGTTTAATCAAAGTGACTCTATTTCTAATAACCTTGTATGAGGAGAAAGATCTAATACCCCGTTTGAAATCCAGGAAGGCGCGATCTTGTTTTACTAAAAGATATCGAAGGGACGCATCTACCCATACAGTGTGCTTCAGTCTTTTTCGAATAGAGCATACAGGTGTATGTGCCAATAATATTGAAAGTAAAGTTTTTCCTCTGGGTTTATTAAGCTAAACGAATCTCATTGAGAATATCTCTGACCACGAATAAAACTAAATATATTAAATCAGCTAACTGAGTCTACGTATTGTTATATAATTATAAAATAAACAAAACATAATAATGCTAAATCAAAATTTAATAATTAATAATAAAATTAATAATTGTTTTTAGATTTTCTATAATTTTAATCAAGTTAAAAATTGAAATAAAAAATAAAAAATATTGAGATATTTTAATATATAAAATATATTAAATATATATTTTAATATAATATAATATAATATATATTTTAATATAATATAATATAATATATATTTTAATATATAAAATATATATTATATTAAATAATATATAATTGTTTTTAGATTTTCTATAATTTAAATCAAGTTAAAAAAATAAAAAATAAAAAATGAAATTTAAAACAAACGTCATTATTATGAATTGAGTAATAAATAACAGACGTTGTATCAGAATAAGAATTAGAGGTCATCAGGAGGAACTGCTATGCTATCAGGTTTCGGCCCCTAACTCCTCTACCCAACATAGCAGCGGGACCAAATACATGCTAATGATGTATTTCCTCTGAAATAACCATCTAGTATCTTATTCTAATACAGTATATTATTTATCCATCCATAAAAATTTGCCACTTAAGAGTTTAAATTTATTCTTTATATTATTGTGTAGATTTATATATTTTACTATATTCTGCTTGATGTTATTTTTATAGTAACCTAGTTTAAAATATGTATCTATTAAATTATTAAAATGATTTTTAAGAAAGCCAATATCATTGCATATTGTTGCAATTTTTAAAACTTCATTATTTAATGTATTATATTTTATATTATATGGTATGCATGAATGCTCATGCAAAAATATGATTCTTGTAAATTTAAATATGTCATCTTTACGATATAAATTGATAGTAGTTTTAGTTAATGTTAATTTAATGTTCATATCTAGATATACACCTTCTTTATCATTAATATTGGTTTTGTTAAGAATAAGGCTTTCTGGATAAATGTGCTCACTAATTGAATAAAAATTATTAGAATTAAATACACATATATCATCAATGTATCGAAACATATATTTCATATATTTATATTGTTTAGATTTAGTTTTACACAGTTATGAACAAATTCATATTCTATAAAGCTTAAAAACAAGTCAGCTATAATTGGGCTACTATTACCACCCATTGGAACACCTTTTACTTGTCTAAATATAGATGTCCCTACTTTTAAATAATTTTGATTTATCAAAATATTTAAGGATTCTATTAATTCAATTTTATCCATATATTTATATTTATTTGATGGCTTAATTTTTGTTAGATAGGCGTTATAATTATTATAACATATATATGTATATCTTTTTCCGAATATAAGGTTAATTAATTTTACTAACGCTTCTTTAATATCTACTAAATCTAGATTTGTATAAAGCGTACTAAAATCGTATTTATTTATATTTTGAAAATTTATTCCTTTTGTCTGTTCTAAAAATTCTTTTGTAGAATTAATACTGAAATAGTGTTTTATACCAGTATTAATTTCGATTACCTTGCAATATTTTTTAAAATGTGCTTTAATTACTTTAAGTATTTAATTCATATAGACAGAAAGTGGTTTTAATGTACATTTAAACGCACTACATATGAACCTTGGTTTTATTGGATTTTTATGTAATTTTGGATTCCAATATAATATAGGTATAGTTTTATTATCTAATTCAACCTTTATACCCTTTTTATCCATTATAGAACAGTGACTTGTAATAATTGTTTCTAAACTCAACTCACTACGTTCATATGTTGGATTTACATTTAAATCATTAGAATTAACCTCTTTCATTAGTATATCATAATAAAGCTTTTTGCATATGAAGACAGTTATTACTAGCTTTATCAATAGTTGTTATTATATAGTTATCCTTTAATTTAGTAAGTTCTTTATACATATCTTTATTAATTTTATCCTTCCTTTTATAATTGTTTGTTATTTTCATTTTCTCTCTAATTTTATCAAATATATAATCTTTTCAAATTTTTATCTTACATATATTTCAGCTTACACTATTAATCAGCTTACTAAAGTAATCATTTAAGTTATTATATAACGAACTGTAAATTTTATTTTTGTCGTTGTTGTTATTTTATGTTTTTCGTTGATATTTTTAATCTATATTTATACCCTTTTGATAGCAGCTTTCTTAATTCACAATTTTCAATTAATTCTAGATTATGGGTACATATATGTTCATTTATTTTATCAAAGCTGAGACTTTTACAATTGCATTTTGTTTCCATCATGTTTCTAATATTATCGTTACATATTGATTTTAATTCTTTATTATAATTACAAATTTTTCGTCCTAATGGTGGTAGGAGTTTATACCATATTTTAGGAATATATTTACTCAAATCTGACCCTATTATTTCTTTACTTTTAGAATTTTTTAAAAGTCCGGCTAAATATTTGTTATCTATACATCTATTAATGAAGTTTATGGTTAATGTATATTTTCTGTTGTTATTATTTACATTTATTGTACGATTATAGTATTTTGTATTACAATAACTGTCTATTATACAACTTAGCCTATCATAGTCGTTAATTAATTTTTGATTTATTGAGCATATGATATCTATAGAAAAACTTCTTATATTTAAATAAAGATCTTTTAGCTTATTATCACTTAAAAGTTGTTTTAATATTTCTAATTGTTCATTTATATACATATCTTTTTTAATATTTTTAACTCTATTTTTCCTATTCCTTTTATCACCATGACTTCTTGGTTTGCATTTAACCGGATTATTATAATATAGTTGTTTATTATGTATTATACTACTTCTGCCAATTCCTTGTACCACGTCATTCAATCCTAATGGGTACATGGAATTAAGCGTTTTAATCCAAAAATCTTCTTTTTCTAATAGTTTTTGATTTAATATTGAAATGTTTTCTTCGATAATATGTTCTAAAATAAATAATTTACAGTTTTTAATATCATGTCCTATTAATCTCATATGTTTATGAAACATAGTTTGACTATTATGCTGTATATTATATATGTGTTGCCTATACCAAGTTTTTAACATTTGATATGTTTTTCCTATATATTGCAATCCACATGTACATTGTATAAGATACACTACACCTGCGGTATTGCAGTTACAATTATTATTAATATTTAATGAAAAACATTTGTTTGTCGTATTACTTACGATACAATTATTATTATTTATAACATCACAAACTATACAATTTTTTCTGTTACATTTAAAAGATCTAAAATTGAAATCATTAGTACTTACGTATTTTTCCAATATTGTTGAGTACATGTAACTTTTAAGTCATAATTTTTAACGTTGCTTTTTCGGTAACGCCACCTAGTTTAGTTGACTCAGACTAAACTTACAACGGGCCATCCAGCAGCATCTGACAGGGGGCTGCCCTGCTTAAGGCGGTTGCAGGCTGGAACAAGATCTATTAAGATCCACCACCTTCACTCCACGCGCTACGCGACCTAGCTATTGGCCATTACCTGGTCTCTTAAACGTGATCACGTGAAGCAGTTTACATTTTAAAGTGTAAACACCTTGGGATGCAAACTTCTCCCTTTTTTAAGAATTAATAATTCATGCTTGTTTGAAAATAAGAAAAAATAATAGTAAAGTCGTAACCAATAATACATAGTTTCAGTATTTCTGACAGAGATCATATTACCGGGAAAACAAAGTCCACAGAAATTCGGAAATTTTCCCTTGAAATTCGGAAATTTATTACAATTAGGGGATACCTTGAGATCAAGGTTAATAAGAAAATCGATGGTAGCATGATCACTTGAACCGATTGGAGAACCGTACTTAATATTCCCAATAGCATTCTCCTCTACAGTAAGACAAATGCGAAGCAAAGAAGACTTATCCTTTCCGTTATCCGTTCTTGTATGTCATTATCCGTTCTTGTATGTCTCTTCTTTCATCGCTTCTTTTCCCTAAAATCGATTACTGCCTTAGCCTTTTCGCCAATTCTCCAAAATCCATCATCCTACCACTACAAAGCATAATCAACTTCGCCGTTCGAGTGCTCTTTCGTCTCCGTCGCTTCGACCACATATCAACATATCTTGCCCAACTCTTCTGGCCCACCATCCACATCCGCATCAAACTCCGCCTTATTTTCGTAACTTTTCGTCTCATCGCTGTCGGCTCCCCATCGTTCATCAATCTTTTTTTCTTAAACGATACTCGCCCCACCTCGCTATCGCTTCGCTCCTGTCATACCCTCTTACTCCACGTTCCTAATTACTCCAACATAGATGAGAATGCTGATGACATTATCATCTATGCTCAAGCTCCTTTTTATCGTATTCACGATCTTAGTGTTTCTGCTTCCGACTGTCTTGTCTCAATTTCCAATCATCTTTCTTCCCTTCGCCTTTCTCTGAATCCTGATAAATCCAAAATTATGTGGATCTTACCTCAACGCCTCGGCTTCGAACCTCCCTCCGTATCGTTGCTTCTTATCGTTGCTTTCCGCCTTGTAACTTTTCATACCCTTCATTTCTCAATTTCCTTTTCTTGATAATTCTCGTCCTGTTTACTGTTCCTTGCGTTCCTGTAATTCCCTTCTTTTACATGTCCCAAACAACTCTACCTCCTTTGGAGTCCGCTCCTTCCTGGTGGCTGCTCCTCTATCGTGGAATCATCTGCCCATTCATATAGGCCAATCAACTTCCCTGCAGTGTTTCAAACGACAAATCCGATCCCATTTTAACAATTTATCTGCTTGACTTTTTTATTTTTGTTTGTGGACGTGTAAGCGTACAGCTTGTACGCATTTGCCACATTAAATAAATTTGTATTATTATTTTCATTTTAATTCTACAATTATTCCTATCGTTGATAATCTCGTTTTCCTAGGCTTCCATTTTGACAACCGACTTTCACTTAAAACTTTCGTTAGAGATAAAGTACGCTCATCTAACTTGATACTCCGCAACCTCCGTCAAGTTCGTAGATTGATCGATTTCCCTTCTTGTATGACTATAATATCTTCTCTCCTTTTTTCTAGACTTGATTATTGTCTTAGTCTATTTTCCAACTCACCTAAATCCACTCTTTTTCCCCTACAACGCATCGTCAACGCAGCTGTCCGAATTCTCCTCCATCTTCGTCGTTTTGATCATACATCCCACCATCTTGCTTCTCTCGATTTGCCTACAATTTATTGTCGTGTTCAAATTCGTCTTCTTATCGTTGCTTTCCGCCTTTTTACTCTTCATACCCCTTCATTTCTCAATCTTCCTTTTCTTGATAATTCTCGTCCTGTTTACTGTTCCTTGCGTTCCTGTAATTCCCTTCTTTTACATGTCCCAAACTACTCTACCTCCTTTGGACTCCGCTCCTTCATTGTGGCTGCTCCTCTATCGTGGAATCATCTGCCCATTCATATACGCCAATCAACTTCCTTGCCGTGCTTCAAACGACAAATCCGATCCCATTTAAACAATTTATCTGCTTGACTTTTTTATTTTTGTTTGTGGACTTGTAAGCGTACAGCTAGTTTATTTTTGGCATATTAAAGTCTCCTACGATAACCAAATTTTTCTCTTTAGACATTTTTACATCTGTAATCGTTCTTCTGGAATCGTTCTTCTAGGATTGTTTGTGTATATTAATATTGTATGTTCATTAGATATCAAGCTTTTTTAAGGTATTTTATTAATTATATAAATTATGAGTAAATGCAGTTATATAATTAAAATTATATAATTATATAATTTTAATTATGTTTAGTTAATTTACATTGTATTTATATTTAATAAGAAAAAATTCTACATTCTTAAAATAGTTTAAATCTGAAAAAAATTTAAATTGCAACATTCTAATCTGACAATATTTTCAAAAAATAATTTTAGATTGCAAAGTTATACTCAATGTTCAATCCATTTACAAATTGTAATCTATGCATGTGGACATTTCCTAACTCAAAGACCAAAACACTGACAATAACCTGTATTGCAAATGTCAATGGCAATGTTGTTACTGGCTCTCAACAGGGTCACGTTATAGTTTGGAATATCATAAATCGATCAATAGTAAGTACTACAGTTTTTCTACTATTACAAACTCAAGGTATAGGTTCACAAATGTTTCCGCGACCTTCCACTGTGTTTCTCAAATTCTCAATTTGTTATTTTAATTTTAATTTGTAATAAAATTCTTTTATTATAACAAAATCAGAAACGCATGAAACAAATATCGTTATACTATAAATTTTAGTTTATTGAGTTTACAGGTCGATTTCGAGCAGAACGAGGACCGCGAATACACATCGAAATTTAACAAGCCAACTGAATTCCAATCTTTGACCGTAATTTTGTCAATTCTTCTGAGTAGGAATGATTGTTTTTTATTGCCATTTTCTGTGCAATTCTCTGAATTAATAGTGCAAACGATTTTACTGGTCCACCGAAGCACGATAACACGATAGATGCGAAATTCGCCCTCTCTATGGTAGTTACTCTCTCTAGATACTTGCAAATTTACGTTTTTCGTGATATGTAGAAGCAGCATCAGCGGATTTCGAAAGGTTGGACGGAGCGAAAACGTTAAAAACGCAAGTATCAAATAAAGTTCGCTCCGAACGACTTCCATAAAAACCACAGCAGGCGATATCCAAACGTGCATCATGAAGGCGAGATGTAGATATGCGCTCGAAATGAATACTGGAATTTACTGGCAGTAGTACTGGCTTTTTATGCACATTATCACATATTTCTGTCAAGGTTTTAGAAATGATATCACGAATCGAATCATGTCTTATCGATGGATGACCTCTGATGGGACAGGTAAGTGAGTGAGCCAGAGAGTTATGTTCACCACAAGGGCAATTAGAGGACGCGTATATTGGTAGTCTATGATATCGAGCTGCAAGTGCGTCACGAAATTCTACATTGCTAACTCGAGTCGAACGATCACTCGTAGGATATGTGGAGGGTCATGACGAGGTACCTTTAACTTGTAGATGCTCCATAATACGTACATATTGTCACCAACATTAGCTACTCGATCTCTCATCAGTGATTTTTGAAGATCAATCTTTGAAGTGCCTATAAGGGCAATGCATTTGGCCTGATCAGTCATAAAGTCCACACCGTATAAGCCATTTAAATATATAAGACATATATCTTTTGAGACCATTGAAAAAATAACAGCAAAGGTCACAGATTAATTAATTGATTGTTTAAAAACATCGGATTAGGAATTGGCAGGTAATTCCCCGAGATAGGAGCAGCAACAACGAAGGAGCGGAAGCCAAAAGATGTAGAGTAGTTTGCGACATGTAAAAGAAGGGAATTACGGGAACGCAAGGAACAGTAAACAGTACGAGAATTGTCGAGAAAAGAAAGATCGAGAAACGAAGGGGTATCAAAAGTTATAAGGCGAAAAGCAATGATAATAAGACGAATTTGAACACGACAATAAATGGTAGACAAATCGAGAGAAACAAGACGGTGGAATGTATGATCAAAACGACGAAGACGGAGGAAAACTCAGACGGCTGCGTTGATGATGCGTTGTAAAGGAAGAAGAGTGGATTTAGGAGAATTGGAAAATAAACTCAGACAGTAATCAAGTTTTGAGAAAATTAATGAAGATATGAGAGGCATACACGAAGGGAATCGATCAATCTTCTAATTCGACGGAGGTTGCGGAGAATCAAGGTAGATGAGCGTACTGTATCTCTAACCAAATGTTTAAGTGAAAGTCTGTTGTCGAAATGAAAGCCGAGGAAAACAAGATTGTCAACGATAGAAATAACTGTAGAATTTATTGATACGGAAGGAGGTTCTACACCGAAGCGTCGAGGAAGGATCTACATTATTTTTGATATATTAAGATTCAGAGAAAGACGAAGAGAAGAATGATGATTGAAAATTGAGGCAAGACAGTTGGAAGCAGAAACACTAAGATCATGAATACGATAAGCAGGTGCGTGAGCATAGATGAGAATGTCATCAGCATATTGCATAACATGAAAATTAAATGTATGAGAGATAGAAGACAAATCACCGAGAAGAAGAGAGAAAAGCAAAGGGCCTAATACGGAGCCTTGTGGAACACCGGACGGGATGGAAGAAGGACGCGAGAGAGAAGAGTTAGAACAAACGCGAAAGGTACTGTTTGATAGATATAAAGAAAACCAAGCCACAGTGTGTAAAGAGAAACCATAATCATGTCGAAGACAATAGAGAAGAATCGAGTGATCGACAATGTCGAAAGCAGACGATATATCAAGAGAAACTATGACAAATAATGTTTAATCGCGCGAAATGAGTAAGTCGTTATATACTTTAAGACATGCAATTTCAGTAGAGTGATTACAGCGAAAAGCGGCTTGAAGGGAGGAACTAAGTTGGAGGAAAAGAGATATGTATTAACTTGCTTGAGAACGAGACGCTCAAGGAGTTTAGAAATAGGTTTGGAAGAAGTGAGATAAGACGCTACGAAGATGGTAGTGTAGGGTCGAGAGATTGCTTTTTGAGGAGAGGGCAAATAGTGGCGCATTCCAGTAGGAAGGAAATGTGCAGCTGCGGATAGACAAGTAGAACAAAGTGGTTAGGAAGGGTGATATATATTCGCAGATATTTTTAAGCAAGTAGGTAGGAATTGGGTCAGAAGGTTAGGTTTTATTAGGTATTGACAGAAGAACCGAAGAAACTTTTTCAGACGAAACGAAAAGAAGGTAAAATAGCTCTGGAAGGGAATTATTTAAAGAGATGAGAGGATACAAGGGGCATATGGGTAGAAAGAAAATTAAATTAGTTAGCTTAGATTGCAGATACTAGGAAAATTCATCCGAATATTTGTTGCAAGGGGTAGATGATCGTGAAAGAATTGGGTTTAAGATTTTCCAATGAGATTTAGAGTTGAAAGAGGACTCGAGTTGACTTCGCCAAAAGAGAGTACGTTTAGTTTGCACAAGTATGAGATGGGAACGGCAAAGAGAAATATAGGAAACATGGAGATTTGGAGTGAATGATGTTGGAGAACGTTTAAGAAAGCGATTAAACACGCGAAAAGCGTGACGTAGGCGACACTTTGAAAGACTTCAGTCTGAATCGAACCAGGGAGCATGGCGCAAACGCTGAGAACGTTTAAGTCGACTAGGCAGAAGGTTTTTGAGGATAGACGTAAGTTGAGAATCAAACAGAATGCAGAGATCATAGGGAGAGAGATAATTAAGAGGAAGTGAAAAGTGTGAAGAATTGAGTAGGGTTGTGCAGAGAATAGGGATATCGAGAAGTTTCCAGTGTCGACTTGGTGTGAATAATGGTGAAGGCTGAGAAGGAGGATGGGGACGAGTAAGAGTGACAAGGAAATGATCGAATAAACCAGGATCAGTAATTGACAATGAGGTATAGTCATTGAAGCAGTTAGGAACAACGAAGATGTCGAGAGCACTGCCGAGAATATGAGTTGGGCTTGTTGAAAGTAATTTATAGTTAAAATCAGAAAAAAGATTAGTTAAAGTGATAGAGTCAGAGTCAGACGGGCGATCAAGACGAATGTGTATCGAGAGAGCTATGCTCCTAGAGATTCCAGTAACTTCATTGCGAATGAAGGTGCCAAGCGGTTTGACTGCGATTGGAGTAAATTCGCTTGTCGAGGCGACTGTATTTCGCCCTTTTATTTTCTTCGGACCAACAGGCGACTGCGCCGGACGTAGATATCTCGTTGGATTCGTAGCTGGCTGTGAGGGTATTGAGACTGGTAATGTTCCATACCATGATTCGCCCTACGTCCCACGGTGACCTAGTTTAAAATATGCATCTATTAAATTATTTAAATGATTCTGAAGAAAGCCGGTATCGTTACAAATTGTTGCAATTCTTAAAATTTCATTATTTAATGAATTTTTTTTATATTATATGGTATGCATGAATGCTCATGCAAAAATATGTTTGTTTTGTTAATTTAAATATGTCATTTTCACGATATAAATTAATAATAGTTTTAATTGATGTTAATTTAATGTTCATATCATGATATATACTTTATTTATCATTAATATTGTTTTATTAAGAATGAGACTACCTGGATTTGTTCACTTATTGTTCACTCATCAATGTATCGAAATATATATATATATATATATATATATATATATATATATATATATATATATATATATATATATATATATATATATATGAATTACAATTATTCATTAACAGCCTCTGGAGGTCTATTTCAAGACGCTATAAATAATCTGTTAATAATCTGTTAGTTAAAAACGTTTTTTGACTTTATACATATTTACAACGTTTTTACTTCTGCATCAGGTGTTCTTAAGTATTAAGTATTTTCATCATTAGTATTTTCGACGTGTGATTTAATAACTAACCGGCTCGGTTAGTTAATATCGACATTTATATATGGAAAGAATTGATTTTATCAATCCTGAGTCACACCGATTAGAAAATGCCGTAATTAATTATCAGTTAATTAATCCAGAGAACAAAAACTTCTAATTTATTAACACAACGCGTTTCGAAAAATTTCTTCTTCAGGTGATTACACTAGATATTTTCTGCAGTATATATCTTGATTCCGACATGAAAGAATTCAGCGTATATCAATCACATACCAAAATTCCAATTATCATGGTACATGATATTCATGATACTTATTTAGCATTTTATCACTCATGATTTGTCCTATCCAATATTGCTCCGTTTGTTTCCTTTCATAGATATTTTTAAACCCTCCTTGTACAATTTGCGTTGATAATATATGATTTGGAAACTCAATTTTGTGATTAACCACTCCATCAAATCCTATTTTGTTCTTTAGAATATCAGCACGTCTATTGTTCATTCTCAAGTTTAATTGTCTACCGCTCTCTCCGATATACTGTTTTTGACAATCATTGCATGTTGATAAATATATTATATTCTTTGATTTACAAGTATGGTTACCTCTTGTTTTGTACGTTAACCCGGTGTGTTGACTCTTAAATGTGTTTGTAACATTCACTATATCCGCACAACATTTACATCTTTTATCTTTACATGGATCTGAGCTACCCATACTTTTCGTCGCTTCTGTCATATTTTTAATTTTTGAATGTACAATTTGACTTTTAATGTTTTTGTTGTTTTTAAAATACACCTTAACTCTGTTTAGGCTGGTCAAATTTCGATCTTTGTTTGTGTTTAGTAATTTGTTAATATTTTCAAATGCTGCGTTATACTCTAGAATACAATTAATATTTTTATTGTCCTCCGAGCAGGCTTCCTCTTTGTGGTTTTTCAGCAAAATTGATCTGTTCATTTTTCTAACTCTGTTGTACTGTGTTAGGCACTGCCTATGAGAATATCCCCTATTTTTTAATTGGTCCATCAATATTTTACTACTTGATTCAAATTGTGATTTCTCGCTGCATATTTTCCTTCTGCGGATAAATTCATTGTATATCAATGTTCTTTTTGTTTTTGGTGGATGAAAGCTATATAAATATTTATACGAATATAAATATTGGATTAAAAACAAATGTAAAAAGTTAAAAATCATAACTGGTAAAGAAGTATATCCGATCGAATTATATAATCTAGAATATCATCCGAACAGAAGGTATATTTAATATTAATATATGAACGAATACAATAAGTATCCTGGTCGTCGGTGTCAAGTCTTTCCTTATATATATATATATATATATATAATTTAAATATTAAAGACAGAACCAGAATGCTTATATTTTTTTCAATCGAATTCAATAACGTTTTCGAGCTTACTGCTCTTCTTCAGTTTTACAGAAGAGCAGTAAGCTCGAAAACGTTATTGAATTCGATTGAAAAAAATATAAGCATTCTGGTTCTGTCTTTAATATTTAAATTATGCAATTGAATCCGTTAGCAGTAAGGATCCCAGAGGACGGTTCATTACCCCTTCGCAATGCAGAAGGTAGTCAAATTATATATATATATATATATATATATATATATATATATATATATATATATATATATATATATATATATATATATATATATATATATATATATACTTGATTGTTTGAGTTCAAACCGGTTAGCGCCAGGATCGTCCATTTAACGATTCAGGAATAAATTGTTAGTTGTTTAGTTAAAACTAGCACAATTAAAGCAAAAAAAGCAGTGTATATTATTTAAATTTCCATAGCTTTCGGGCACAGCCCTTCTTCAGTGGGAGTTCCACGCAATATTGTATGTTATTTTATCTCAAACTTTTTTTTAAAAAGTTTGAGATAATAAGTTTTCAGCTTAAAAAAAGTTTGAGATAAAATAACATACAATATTGCGTGGAACTCCCACTGAAGAAGGGCTGTGCCCGAAAGCTATGGAAATTTAAATAATATACACTGCTTTTTTTGCTTTAATTGTGCTAGTTTTAACTAAACAACTAACAATATATATATATATATATATATATATATATATATATATATATATATAGAGTAATGTGTGTTTCACAAGTCCTAGAATAATTGAAGTTTGATTCAAAAACGTTTTTTGACTTTATACATATTTACAACCTTTTTACTTCTGCATCAGGTGTTCTTAACTATTAAGTATTTTCATCATTAGTATTTTCGACGTGTGATTTAATAACTTCGGTTGTAATAACAACCACAGTTTGATTTAGAAGCTTTGTGTTATTCATTTTATTATTAAGTCAAATCAAAAATCCTAATATTTTAGTCACCAGCTTCCGTATTAATCGATCCTAGCTGCGATAGTGTTGCTTCTTTAGCATCTTGTGAGAAGCGAAATTCAATATTCAGTTGTGGCAATTCAGGGTTTTATTTTTCTTCCGAATAATGCTTGATTTAAGTTTCTAAAAATAGAAGCCTATCACTATGGAATTTGGATGAAATGATTTGTAATAGAAGATACAACTTTGGTTACGCCATCACTCAGATGGAGGTTTGTTTTTATTTTATGTAATTTTTATAACTCGGTCGATATTTATAGATAAGTTCGTCTACGAATTCAGCCTTTGATAATATTCTATTCTGCACAAGTGATTGCCAACCGAATGTGATTATGTTTGATTTCGAAAGATTTGTTATTATTTCAAAATTAGTTACACACACTCCTTGGTCATCGCATATATGTTCGTTTTTTACGCTCGATACAGGAAACGCTTCAAAAGGTATTGTTTTGCTTTATAACATTTTTATTGATTTGTATATTTAGATTTAGCCATTATCGGACTAAGTAGTTCTGGAATAATGAGACTTTGGGCTATAAATTCTATGATACCCGAGGTTTGTTGCTGATTTTTATAATTTCATTTGCAGAAACAAATTGTATTTTAAAGGTTTTAAATTCAACTTAAATAATTATTAATTTTTTAATTATTTAATTTTTTAAATAATTATTTATTTGGCATTTTATCACCTATGGCAGATTTTAACTATAGAAGAAGTGATCATGGCAGATTTTTTGAAAATTTTTGTTATATCTGTAATAATATGAGCTTTATTAAGACAATGTGCCTACCAGCTTAGGCAAAAACAAAAAGTTACAAAAATAAACAAATCATGTTGGTTTCTTGAAAGACAGACGAGAATTGGGTGTCTTACGATGAGATAAAAATGTAATGTCATAAATAATAATTACGGTTGGTTTCTTAGAAGTTAGACAAATATTTGTGCTCTGAAGAACGAGTATTGTTGTGATCTGAAGATAGCAAACTGATGACACTTTAAATCATCACCTGGAGATGGCAACAGTGATTGTTGATTTTTCTTTTTTATTGCTTTTAAATTTTTTGAATAACGTTGAGAATATTTTCTGTTCTTTTTCATTTTTTGAATTGAAAAATTGTATTGACAGCATAAAAATGTAAATCGAAGACAAATGTTGTGTTCATCTAAAAATCAAACTTATATTTTCTTCAGTAATTTGATGAATCAGATCATATAACTGTGTCTACGTATTTAATATATTTTTAAAGATTAAGATAATTATAAATAATATATAATTATATGAGGTTCTATATAATTTATATCAAGTGAAAATTTAAAATTGAAATTTATTGGCTTATAAATCACAGACGTTGTATCAGAGTAATGATTAGAGTTCATCAGGATGAACTACTACGTTACCAGGTTCATTTTTATTTTAGCAATATAAAAGCTCTTTAAATTTGCTTATAACAAAATATAAAATGATTTGAAAGCTATATTTTGAAAGATATAGCTTTCAAGATCTAAAAATAATAAATCGGATAAGCTAACTAAGTATACGTATTTTATATTGCAAATTAAAAATAATGCAAAACAAAAGTTAAATAGTTAAATAATAAAAAATTAATTAATAATAAATAATTGTTATAAAATTTTATATAATTTATATCAAGATGAATTATAAACTGACATTAAAAATAAAAATCAAGTTTTATGAATTAACTAATCCTGTTCATATACCCAACATAGCAGTGTGGCCAAATACATATTAATGATGTATTTCCTCTGATAAAACTATCTAGTATCTTATTCTAATACAAAGTATATTATTTATTATCCATCCATAAAACTGCTGAGGGGATGGCTCAATAGATTCAGTCGATATCATAATTGCGAATTCACATATCTTGTCGGCTAGAAGGGTATAAATATAGATTAAATAATAATAACAATAGAAATAAAATTTACAATTCGTTATATAATGACTTAAATGCTTAATTTAGTAAGCTGATTAATAGTAAAAGCTAAAATTAAATGAGCTAACTGAGTCTACGTATTTTATATTGCAAATTAAAAATAATGTAAAATAAAAGTTAAATAGTTAAATAATAAAAAATAAATTAATAATAAATAATTGTTATAAGATTTTATATAACTTATATCAAGATGAATTATAAAGTGATATTAAAATATAAATTAATTTTTATGAATTGACTAATCGATAACAAACTATGTATCAGAATAAGAATTAGAGGTCATCAGGAGGAACTGCTATGCTATCAGGTTTCGGCCCCTAACTCCTCTACTTAACATAGCAGCGGTGCCAAATACATGCTAATGATGTATTTCCTCTGATAAAACTATCTAGTATCTTATTCTAATGCAAAGTATATTATTTATTATCCATCCATAAAAATTTGCCACTTAAGAGTTTAAATTTATTCTTTATATTATTGTGTCGATTTATATATTTTACTATTTTCTACTTGATGTTTTTTTATAGTAACCTAGTTTAAAATATGTATCTATTAAATTATTTAAATGATTTTGAAGAAAGCCAATATCATTACATATTGTTGCAATTCTTAAAATTTCATTATTTAATGTATTATATTTTATATTATATGATATGCATGAATGCTCATGCAAAAATATGTTTCTTGTAAATTTAAATATGTCATCTTTACGAAATGTCATCTTTCTCTAAATTTATTCTTTATATTATTGTGTTGATTTATATATTTTACTATCATATGGATTTAGGAATTATCGTGCAGGCATCATTAAAAACCAAACTTAATAGTAAAAGAGCCATTAAAAACTAAACTTAATAGTGAGAGCAATTAATTAAATAAGCATTAAGGAAAATGCTATCAAAAAGTTATAAATATAGAATAAATAATAATAACAATAGAAATAAAATTTACAATTCGTTATATAATGACTTAAATGCTTACTTTGGTAAACTAATTAGTGAAAGCTCAAATATATCAAAGATAAACATTTGGAAAACTTATATATTTGATAAAATTAGAGAGAAAATGAAAATAACAAACAATTATAAAAGGAAAGATCAAAAGGAATAAGAAAAATAAACTTAAACATATTAAAAAAGATATGTATATAAATGAACAATTAGAAATATTAAAACAATTTTTAAGTGATAATAAGCTAAAAGATCTTTATGTGCTGATTAATAGTAAAAGCTAAAATTAAATAAGCTAATTGAGTCTACATATTTTATATTGCAAATTAAAAATAATGCAAAATAAAAGTTAAATAGTTAAATGATAAAAAATTAATTAATAATAAATAATTGTGATAAGATTTTATAATTTATATCAAGATGAATTATAAACTGACATTAAAAATAAAAATCAAGTTTTATGAATTGACTAATAAATAACAGACGTTGTATTTGAATATGGAACCGAGGTCATCAGGAGGAACTGCTATGTAATAAGATTTGGGTCTCTATTCCACAACCCAAAACGTTAATTATTTGTGTTGACTAATAAAGTTGGGATACTCCATTATTTAGATGCGAAAGTGGTCGTCTACAAGTGACATGGCTACTGAAGGTCGTGAATCAAAGTCCAGTCTTCCAAACGACATCATTTTCTATAGTAATCATTTAGTAAGAAATTCCGGACCGTTGTTTACTCAGCACATCCGTGCACTACACTTATATATTAATCATATAAAATATATATTATAAAAATTGTAAGTTATGTAAATTGTAAATTATAAAATACCTAATTGATTGAAATAAATAAAACATATTAAAACTTGTTTCTGTTGAGCTATCTTTTGAGATTATTCTCTCGTAAGAAGAACATTAAGCGAACTGAATGAACGAAACTTTCGCTTATCTTATTCTATGTATATTTTTAATAGTCTTTTATGAGTATATTACACAAGAACAACAATGAAATTTGTTATCAGTTATTATGGTGCCGTGTAACGAGTCATGATTTATCGATCATTCTTTGCATTGTCTATAATTCTTACATTTTATCATTCTTTGCATTGGGTTTTATATTCCTAGAGGTTTGGCTTTTAGAAATAGGAGCCGCCACCTGATTACATGGCATTTTCTCATGATGACCTATATTCCTTATTATGATACATTGTATATTATTTATTAGTCAATTCATATAAATTAACTTTTACATAAAATTTTAATTTTAAATTATAACTTAATAATTAATTAATAGAATTAATAGAATCCTTAAATATTTTGATAAATCAAAATTATTTAAAAGTAGGGACATCTATATTTAGACAAGTAAAAGGTGTTCCAATGGGTGGTAATAGTAGCCCAATTATAGCTGACTTGTTTTTAAGCTTTATAGAATATGAATTTGTTCATAACTGTGTAAAAACTAAATCTAAACAATATAAATATATGAAATATATGTTTCGATACATTGATGATATATGTGTATTTAATTCTAATAATTTTTATTCAATTAGTGAGCACATTTATCCAGAAAGCCTTATTCTTAACAAAACCAATATTAATGATAAAGAAGGTGTATATCTAGATATGAACATTAAATTAACATTAACTAAAACTACTATTAATTTATATCGTAAAGATGACATATTTAAATTTACAAGAAACATATTTTTGCATGAGCATTCATGCATACCATATAATATAAAATATAATACATTAAATAATGAAATTTTAAGAATTGCAACAATATGTAATGATATTGGCTTCTTAAAAATCATTTAAATAATTTAATAGATACATATTTTAAACTAGGTTACTATAAAAATAACATCAAGCAGAAAATAGTAAAATATATAAATCAACACAATAATATAAAGAATAAATTTAAACTCTTAAGTGGCAAATTTTTATGGATGAATAATAAATAATATACTTTGCATTAGAATAAGATACTAGATAGTTATTTCAGAGGAAATACATCATTAGCATGTATTTGGCCCCGCTGCTATGTTGGGTAGAGGAGTTAGGGGCCGAAACCTGATAGCATAGCAGTTCCTCCTGATGACCTCTAATTCTTATTCTGATACAACGCCTGTTATTTATTAGTCAATTCATAAAAATGACGTTTATTTTAAATTTTATTTTTTTTTAACTTGATTAAATTATAGAAAATCTAAAAACAATTATTAATTTTATTATTTAATTATTAAATTTTGATTTAGCATTATTATGTTTTGTTTATTTTATAATTATATAACAATACGTAGACTCAGTTAGCTGATTTAATTGATATACTTTTATTGAAATATAATATAATATAATCAGGAATCGTTTCCTGTGATTAAAGATGAAATTTAGGATTTGGAGAGCATTTTTCGGCGAGGTAGCAAATTGTGTCTGAAATGATATCGAAAAAAATATATGATATAAATTATATAAAAACTTATAACAATAAAACCTTATAATCGTTGTCCGGCTGAAGGTAATCGCGCACGCTCTACTTACAGTCGCGACGCTGATGATGATTGTTAAACGGATGAAGAATATACTTTCTACAGATCTATTCCATTTATTTTTTTAAATGATTGAATTTATTTTATAAATTAACATTATATTTAATCTTATAAATTTTATAAGTCGTTAAAAGTCACAAATAAGTCATAATTGTTATTTATAATTGTTATAAATCATACAATTTATTAAAATATTTAAATAACTGAATATTAAAATATTAAATGTTCAATATTAAATCTAAAAAATATAATAAAGTTTGTAATTTAATTATGAAAATAAAATTTTTAAGAGAACAATTTTGTTATTTAAAAAAATAATAACAAATAATTTTAAAAAATTATTTATTGTTTAACATTTAAACTTTATTTGAAAATCACGTCTTTTACTTTGTAAATGACTGTATTTCTATCAGTTGCACTTAATACTTATAAAGTTAATACTTGTAAATTCTATTCAGAGACCTTGGTGATATTTTCAAAATATGTAGCATATCCTTTAAAGGTACCTGTAGTTAATACTTACTTTTTTTACATGACAAAAGACATAAGTGAGTAAATTAAATGATCACAGAATAATAACATTATTTTTCTGCTATTTTCAAGTTTGATGAATCTTATTTCTATTTCTTACACTTGAGATTATAAATCAACACAATATTCTAAAAAATAAATTTAAGCGGAATGTTTTGTGGATAATAAACAATATTTTATATGTTAGAATAAGGTACTAGATAATCAAAGTTCATAAAGTGAAATTCGCCATTAGCGTGTATTTGGTCATGTTGCTATGTTGATTCAAGGAATAGGGACCGAAACATAATAGCATAGCAATTCCTTCTGATGACCTCTAATCCTTATTCTGGTACAACGTCTGTTATTTATTAGTCAATTCATAAAAATGACTTTTGTTTTAAACTTTAATTTTTTATTTTACTTGATATAAATTATAAAAAATCTTATAACAATTATTTATTTTTTTATTCAATAAAAATACTTCTCATGTCTATAATGTTCTCCCAAATCACCGCTTTAATCTAAAAAAGACAGGAATGCAATGTTCACAAAATTTAATAATTATTAATAATTATTTATTATCTAATTATTAAATTTTGATTTAGCATTATTATTTATTTTTATTTATTTTTTAATTTTATAATTATACTAAATATGTAGACTCAGTTAGCTGATTTGATTTAATAAATTAATTTAATTTAATTAATTTTATTTTTGAAATAACAATTATACATTTTATCGGTATAAAATTCAAAAAAAGTTATACAAAATTTTATGTATAAAATCTAATCATTTGCTTTTATTTATTTTTTAAATTTATAAAATATAAAAACATATATTTTATATAGTAATAAATACGTAGATTCAGTTATTTAATCTGGTGGTATCAGTTATGTAGTCACTCAATGATGTTGATCGAGCAATTTATCTCTGGTTAAACAATTCCCTATTTCATTGATTCGAATAATTACTAAAGAATTATCTAAACTTTTGGTAGTTTTGTTTATCACATGTAATTATGCCATCGAATTAATTTTTGTAGCAAAAAACGTTTTTCTGCAAATGTTTAGTTCACTTTTACACTTTTTATAAAAACAATGTAAAAATGATATAATGTAAAAATGATTTTGATTTTGTAAAGGGCAAACAATCACACTTTATCCGTTTTATGCTTTATTTTGAGATAGTCGGAAATTATGGAATGTGAAAATAAGTCAACACCTTACCCCGGAGCTAAATCCATCATTCCATTTCCAAAGCTTTTCCGAATCATTATGCTTCTGACAAATGAATTCTTTGCTGTAAGTGATAATTTAATTTTTTTTGTATAAATTTAATTAAAATTAAATTTTTACAAAAATGTTTTTATGGATTATTAAATATTTGTTTTAAATGCATGTTTATTGATGGATAATAAACAATATGCTTTGTAAAATGGTACACTAAATAATAAAATTTCATCAGAGGAAATGCGTCATTCGCATGTATTTGGTCATGCTGCTATGTTGGATCGAAGAATACGGGCCGAAACCTGATAATATAGTAGTTCCTTTTCATTACCTCTAATCCGTATTCTGATATAACGTATGTTATTTATTAGTCATAAAAATGACGTTTATTTTAAATTTCAATTTTTATTTTAACTTGATTTAGATTATAGAAAATCTAAAAACAATTATTAATTTTTTTATTTATTATAAATAAATAATATACTTTGCATTAGAATAAGATACTAGATAGTCTTATCAGAGGAAATACATCATTAGCATGTATTTGGCCCCGCTGCTATGTTGGGTAGAGGAGTTGGGGGGCCGAAACCTGATAGCATAGCAGTTCCTCCTGATGACCTCTAATTCTTATTCTGACACAACGTCTGCTATTTATTAGTCAATTCATAAAAATGACGTTTATTTTAAATTTCAATTTTTTTTAAATTGAATATGTATCTAATAAATACATATTTTAAACTAGGATACTACAAGGAACATATTTTTGCATGAGCATTCATGCATACCATATAATATAAAATATAATACATTAAATAATGAAATTTTTAGAATTTCAACAATATGTAATGATATTGGCTTCAAAATCATTTAAATAATTTAATAGATGCATATTTTAAACTAGGTTACTATAAAAATAACATTAAGCAGAAAATAATAAAATATATAAATCAACACAATAATATAAAGAATAAATTTAAACTCTTAAGTGCCAAATTTTTATGGATGGATAATAAATAATATACTTTGTATTAGAATAAGATACTAGATAGTTTTACCAGAGGAAATACATCATTAGCATGTATTTGGCCCCGCTGCTATGTTGGGTAGAGGAATTAGGGGCTGAAACCTGATAGCATAGCAGTTCCTCCTGATGAACTCCAATCCTTTTTCTTATACATTGCTATTTTTTTAATTTGAATAAAGGCATAAGACATGTTTAAATATGCCTTATTAAAAAACTCAAATATTAATAAGATGTTTGATCTTTAATTTTTAAAAGAAATATTAAATTTGATATCTTTTGAACATTTTAAAAATTGCATAATCAATGCAGTGTTTAAGAATTTGATAAGCAGTCAAATACCATTTTCTATTTGATGACAAAATAACTATTTAACATTGTTTTTCAATATCCTCAGCGAAAGACCCGGTATGCTTTAAAGTTCTCTTTTCAATAATTGAGTCGAAATGTTGATAAGAAAAATTTTGTAGAAATTTAGAAATTTTGGTATTTTTCCCAAAGAAATAAAGAAAAGCAAGGAACATACAACAATGTGGCATCAATTGATTTGTCGTCTATGCTTGATGCAGTGCCAAAAACTTTAAAGAATCAACGATGTTGCTCATGTAACTACAATAATGATTTCTGTAATCAATGCAATTGCGCCTATTTTGATCGGACATGCTCTGGTTGCATCCCGACGAAACGATAAAAATGCTAGAATCAATCTTATTCAATTCAACAGAATGCATCTACCGGCCCATGGAATGTTCATCCGGTTCTTCAGGAACTAAAGATCGATCGAATGTCTTTGACTTCAGTTCTTTATGTCAAAAATTACATTCCAATCCGGAAGTCATATGATGAAACTGTTTGACGCCTAATTTATTAAACAGTTCTCTCCACCTAGAGTGCTTCACAAAATGACAAATATCCTTTCAAGCTTTTCAAAATATGTGCTTCTGAGCATTGTGCTCTAGAAATATTATAATTAGAATTCTGCCCTCTTTTGATAACGTTAAATCAACTGTTACTTATCCATGTCAGTATCTTTCTACAAAAACACTGATTTTACTTCTTTACGTCTTCCAGCCAAACGCCAAGATATCTTTCTTTTGTTCTTAGTAACCATCAACAAAGATTTAATAAATTCATTTGTCAATAAATCACCGGCTAAAGACACTGTCTTAAGCCATATGAGTTATATTTAAAAGTCTATGTAGAATATTTGTCTTCGGTTGAACGTGATTTCCAAAATGCTATACGTACAGAACTTAAGGAGAAATGTAATAAACAATTTTATCCTGACATAGCTGTTTGCTATCGAAAATTCGATTACAATAAAAATTCTCTCCTTTGATTAGTTAATGAAAAATATAAATATGAGATCCATTGAGTATGTTTCGTATTTGAGTCTTTAACGTTATACATCATCCTGAAGTATCATTTCTGCTTCACTCTCCGTCAAACTTCATAATCTTCTTTTCAATTTGATACACTGTGATCCAGTTCTTATACTTGATGATTTGAATGTACATCTTGATCGCCTGAGTTGATACTACTTGCATTCTCTTCTTAATGTTTTACCCATATTACATCGCTTTCAACCTTATCTTAGGTACCACACTTATCAATATATTCCTTCGTTCTCATCATGTTTGAATGTTCTTAACATCAATGAAAATCTCTTAATTTACTTATTTACATTCCACATATAAATTCTCTGTTGTTAACTACGTCGTGTGTATAAATCAAAATTCTCGACTCTATCTTATAATTAAGATCATCTAGTCATATCTCTCCTAATCTTCCTGTTTTGATCAGGAATGCCTGTTAGCGAAACGTACTTTAGCTCGCCTTCATCATATTTACCTATGATTTTTCGCTGTTATTCCATTGTGGGAATTGCATCATCAAGATATCGATTTCTTGTATATCGTCAAACCTATTTCTTATTAAACCAGTTTGCTCGTCTCTTTTGCCTCAAACATTTTCAGCTTTGTTTGGCAAATCACAATCGTCTTTCAACCAACCTATTGGTTGCTACTCTTCTGGTTATCAGTTGCTTTCAACCGACAACTGGTAAATTATCTAATTATACCCTCGTTTGTAGCTCATCTAATGCCGATGCTTTTACTTACTCAACTTAGTCTTTAGAGCAACTATTCAACTTTTCTCCAATTTATCCACAGTAAGTAATAAATTCTCTTATGTCTTTACATCGTTCTACTTATCCAATCGACCCCACCCCAACCTATATTTTAAAACATATTTGTCATGATCAAATCAGCTAACTGAGTCTTAGGTTTTAATATAATTATAAAATAAACAAAACATAAGAATGCTAAATCAAAATTTGATAATTAAATAATAAAATAAATAATTGTTTTTAAATTTTCTATAATTTAAATCAAGTTAAAATAAAAAATTGAAATTAAAAATAAAAGTCATTTTTATGAATTGACTAATAAATTACAGACGTTGTATCAGAATAATGATTATAGGTCATCAGAAGAAACTGCTATGCTATCAGGTTTCGGCCCCTAACTCCTCTACCCAACATAGCAGCCAGGCAAAATACGTGCTAAGGACGTATTTCTTCTGATTAAATTTTATTATATAGTATCTTATTCTAATTTAAAGTATATTATTTATTATCTATCCATAAAAATCCCCCCTTTGATTTTAAATTTATTCTTTATATTATTGTGTTGAGTTATATATTTTACTATTTTCTGTTTGATAGTATTTTTCTAATAACCTAGTTTAAAATATGTATCTATTAAATTATTTAAATGATTTTGAAGAAAGCCAATATCATTACATATTGTTGCAATTCTTAAAATTTCATTATTTAATGTATTATATTTTATATTATATTGGTATGCATGAATGCTCATGCAAAAATATGTTTCTTGTAAATTTAAATATGTAATCTTTACGATATAAATTAATAGTAGTTTTAATTAATATTAATTTAATTTTCATATCTAGATATACACCTTCTTTATCATTAATATTGGTTTTGTTAAGAATAAGGCTTTCTGGATAAATGTGCTCACTAATTGAATAAAAATTATTAGAATTAAATACACATATATCATCAATGTATCGAAACATGTATTTTATATCTTTATATAATTTAGATTTAGTTTTTACACAGTTATGAACAAATTCATATTCTTTAAAGCTTAAAAACAAGTCAGCTATAATTGGGCTACTATTACCTTCTTACAAATTCAAAGACTATAATGCTTAAAAACAAGTCAGCTATAATAGAATATAATTAGAATAAAAATTTTCCGCTAATGATTTTTAATTTATTCTTTAATATTTATATATTGGAATATTACAATATTATATTGGAATCCAAAATTTCAAAAAAATAAAATAAAATCAAAATTTTTATAAGTAATTATTAAAAAAACTACTATACACAAAACTACTTTCTACTTAAAGTAATTAAAGACACTTCATTAAACTTTGTATAGGATCAAAACACGATTTCAAAATTTATTCTACAAAAGTGTTTAAATGTAAACTTAAGCGCTTTAATTTATTCTTTATATTATTGTGCTGATTTATATATTTTACTATTTTCTGCTTGATGATATTTTTATAGTAACCTAGTTTAAAATATGTATATATTAAATTATTTAAATGATTTTGAAGAAAGCCAATATCATTACAAATTGTGCAATTCTTAAAATTTCATTATGTAATGTATTATATCATATGGTATGCATGAATGTTCATACAAAATATGTATGTTTTGCTAATTTGAATATGTCATCGTTACATTATAAATTAAAAGTAGTTTTAATTGATGTTAATTTAATGTTCATATCTAGATATATACCATCTTTTTTATCTGTATGCTTTTCAACAATTCTTTGAATTTTCGACGTATCTGTCCTCTTTCAAACATGCAATCATCCGCCCGTTACGTATGAAATCCTGCTTAGATCCTTATATTATTTTTTTCGTACATGCCTATGTCGCATCTTCCAACTATTTCTAAGTTATTTAAGTGCATCATAATTGCACAGATCCATGACTAAATGCACCATAATAATCTTTCTCCTCTCTTTCAGTACGTTTAAAACTTAAACAATTTATTAGCAGCGTTCATTGGACAATTAGATGACTTTCTGCGTGCCCATGATAATTGTCAAATTTGCGCCTTGATAGCTATTTATTTACGTTATTCCTTTGATATTTTGAATCATGATATTGTTTTGTCCTGTCTTCATATCGCTACATATATTTTTCCCCGGCATTTATTAGCCTCGGTCTTGTTTTTTCCGCTTGTTTAAAGTTTAATGTGGCCTTAATTCTACTCGTTCTCATTAACTCAGTATGTGTGTTACTCATGGATCCGTTATTGGTCATCTTTTATCAGTTTTATTTTTTTGGCGACTTCTTTAATGATATTCTAATTTGGTTTTAAAGTCATTCAGTATCCAGACGACATTGCAATTTATAATAACACTCCTCTATCCGATTAATCCGCCTTTGTAACATATATCCCTATTCATGATTATCTCTCTTCTATTCACATGATCTTGAATATGGATTAATCAAATGTTATTTGTGTAAAACCTCTCGTTTTCTTTGTATAAACTTTTCAATCTTTGATGTAAACCCGAAATGTTTGTCATTTTTCGTTTTAAGAAATCTATCAATTTCCACTCCGCACGCTTAATTGGATCGACTTTTTCGATGTCATTTCTCAGCAGCTGCTCTTTATCACATGAAATATCTTAATCGTTCCTGATAGTTATCATATATCTTAATCGTTCTTTCTTAATTGCCGCCCTGCGCCTAATTGAACCAATTTACCAGTATACTATTTTTATCATTATCATTCCGTATCCTCAAACAGAGCCTATCACTTTTTCTTATAAGATTTTCTTAACAATCCTCTCCCTCTGTTTCTTGCGTTTTATTAACAGTTTATGTTGACCAGTATTTCGACCAGTTTATTTTGACCAGTATAATATTTTTATCATCATCATTCCGTATCTTCAAACAGAACCTATCACTTTTCATTATGAGATCTTCTTAACAATCCTTTTCTTATGTTTCTTTCGTTATATTAACAGTTTATTTGCTCTACGTATATCTATGGCCATACTTGGTGTCTCTTATCTTCTTCATATTCTTCAGTCTTTGTTCTGCTTTGAGGCATAACCGGCTATGGTGTCTCATAAGAGACACCTGATAAGGCAGGTGCCTCTTATGATAATCATATATTGTTTCTCCTCTTTATAAAACGTAAACCCAGTTTGTGTTTTCTTCTACTTCGTGAAAGAAAACTTTTATAATTCTTGTTGTCATCAAAATATCACTTTTGTATTTTTCCGCTTGTAAATGACATTTAGTCACATAACATAAATGTCATAAATGTCTCATATTTAATGAGACATAAATGTCTCATTAAATATCTCAATTATTTTATAAGATTGTATACTATTTAGATTATAATCTATATAAACTTTTTTTAGATTAAATTTCTACGTTTTATTTTATTTTCTCATTTATTATTTTTTATCTTATTTTGCAAAAGTAGCATAAAAACTATTTTATTGTTTTATGCTTACAAAGAATCAATAAAATTATTATAAAATATTACAAATGCATTATGTTGAATCAAATATTCACATTGCAGTTAAATTTCGTATTTAATCTTCGACTTATAGATATATAGTTTTTATTTCTAGCGATTTTGTAGTTTGTCATTTTTTATGTGGAAAAAAAATTAGCTAGTAGTTGTTGCAGATTATTTATTTTGAGTTTTTAGATGCCGATATTTAATAATTGACATTTTTATGTCGCTAATTTAATAAGGTTTTTTAGATCATTGATGGAAGTAATTTCCTCGAACTTGCTAAAGTGACATCATCCAATAAAAACGATCATCTAGTAACATGTAAATTCCACGGTAGTGATAGAATAATTTGCATAAAACGCTCGATGCAGATTCTTTTGTACTCATTGGATGTTAGGTAATTACTGTTTTTTATCTTTGATATTTATTTTTGTAAAATAAATGTCGAGGGAATAATCTCAACAAAATAATACGTACGTTAAAAATTGTAAATGTATTATCTTTTGAGAATCAATAGAGGATAAATTCCCTTACTTATTTTTGCATTGCAATAATTATTCAACATTCAATTTCCCAATTATTTTCATATATTAATTGGTTTTCATTTTATAAATCATTAAACTTACTAGGGTTTAATATAAATAGGATTAAAGTAGCCTGCAAAATAAAATAGTCATCATAACTAAAAACATTTATAAAACACATTTTATATGTTAATAAAACAAATGATCAGTGAATGTTGTAATAAAGAAGTGCAGTTTATTAGAAATATAGTGATGGATCTCCTGTCGACTCTGCAACACAAGCCGCGTTTTTTGTTTCACCGCTGCGCTAACTCGCTGCATAAGAAAACTCATTGCCCGTTTATCTCCGGTCGATCGAACTAATTTTTTCCAGAAGTTGCAAAATAGCCGCTGCACTGATGCTAACGGATCCCAGGATTTCGATGGCAATTGGTGCAAACTAGTACTGCCGCTCATCTAAGCCGTTGTATTTGGCACCCTTCACACTTCAGCACAATCAGCAACGGAACTTGCAGAATGTACTGAGCGCGCTATGTGACTGACTGCGAGATTGTTTGGGCATGAAGAGTCCCAAACAAGCGATCGCCTCTCACGTCGGTAACGAAGCCCTGACGTTTTTATATGTTATTTGATTTGTGATATTATTAGATCAGTTAACTGATCTTATAAGTTTGAACTATAAGCTATCAGATTTCAGTTCGTGTTACATTTTTCTTGAATTTATTGGTTCAAGTTTGTTTATTTAGATAAAATATGATAATATAATTTGACATTAAATTGATTAAATTAATTAACTTGGTTTATTATGCAACATAAACAACAATTGATTTGTATCTTCGCGAACATTTGATCCCTAAAGTAATGAATAAAATATTAGTTAACTTGTTTAATGTTTTATTTTACTTTAATGCGCATTGTAATTTTGAGTAACTTTTCGTACCTTTTAGCAACTTTTCGTCATCTCATAGATCAATTAATGTTTCCTATCTTAGTACACTGGTTTTATCTGGGGTATCTGCATTTAATAACATTCTAAAAATTTCAAATATTTGATTTAGGAGATATGTTCATTTGTTGTAATGGAAGTTTTTGAAGACCTAATTGTAATTGGTCAGAGTAGTGGCAAACTTCAAGCATTTTCGATTAATTTCAATGAGAATAGCGACGGTATGTCGTTTTATTTTTGCAGGTTTGCTTTCGCTTTTCATTTTGTATACATTATGTTTCATTTAGATTATTTTACAGACGTATTCGAATTTAATAAAAACGATTGGATTGTAGCAAATAAACCACTTAACAAGGTAGGGAATGTTATTTTTCAAATATAAAATCTTTTTGATACTTTGTTTATGAGTTACAATAACCTGTGCATGTATTTTTTGTTTATCTTCTTTTATTTTAACTTTTTTTGAAAGTCTGGGGATTTATATAAATTTATATAGATTACATGAATCTTTACCGTTAAATGAATTTTGAATCTTTAATCGTTAAATTAAGTAAACAATTTTGTAATTGAAACATAATTTTATTGCTATTTTAATGTCTAACAGATGAAATCGAACAGTTCCGAAATGTTATCACATCTATTTAACGTTTTATTGTTAAATATGCATAATTCTAATATTTATTCTCAAATTATTGTATACTTTTAATTTAAATTCTTAAAACTAATTAGTTCTGACAATTGACTTTTAGTTATTATTTGGAGTTTCGAACTTGATTGATATCTAGTCTGGTATTCTTGAAATTGATACCCAATAGACTTAACCCAATAAGTCTATCAGATCAGTTTACTGATTACTAATTTTTACTAAAATAGCGGATACTTAAAATTACAAATCGATTAATATATAAAACATTTGATTTAGCCCAAGCATTTTCTTGTTCAACATTTTTGGTTCTTTAAACAAACATGAACAGTTATGTTCATGTGATAGTTTTCCCTACTAGCACGCTACAAAATCGGTAGATTTTCATCGTTGGTTTCTTCCGTTTTTATTGTATATATACATTATTTTTTTCTTTTTTCATGTCAAATCGCAACACTTGAAAAGGACTATTGCAATAGTCGAAAATTGACGAATTATAATTTTTTATTTTATTATTCTTCAAGATGTTAAAAATCCCTGAACAATTTAAGAGTACATTGAACGCATTATTGGACAAAAAATCAAATTAAGTACTGTACATCGGCAAAAAATGTGTTAAGGATACAATAACATAACACTAATAGGATTATTACAATAGTCGAAAATGTATTAACAATAATTTTCTTTTTTTATTTATCTCGATGTTTAAACGCCCTGAACAATTGATGAGCACATCGAACATTTCATTGGCCAATATTAGGTTCCTTAAACAAAATGAAATTTATGTTGCCATTAATCCTCACATTTAATCTTAACTTACATTGTAATGTAAGTTAATTGTATTATCAAAAAATAATATTTTTTAATAATATTTTCTGTCATATTCAAAAATAATATCTTCAGGAAAATGTTATCAAAATTAATGTTTTAATAAATTTAATTAAATGAATAAATTAATTAAATTTAATTTATTTTGGTTAAATTTTTCTGTTCATTTTAATCAAAACTGAATGAAAACTATTCTGTGGTAATTAATCTAAAATCATTATTAAATTACATTTTACATGTAAAAAATTGTAGAAATTTATGTAATTACGTTTTTATAGACTCATTTAAGTAACATGATGCTAACACGATGCTAATAACAGGATATTAATATCGTGATGCCATCAAGCTTTGATAATCAAGTATTTTGATTAATAACCGCTTTTCGGTACTTGTTGAAGAGGATTGCAGTTATAATTTAAGAAATAAGCAAAGTGCTTAAATCAAAGATAATGTTGTTCATTTAATTGCTTGTAAAAGTTTTAATTTTTCCTATATATGTAGATATTCTACCTTCTAGTTAATATCAGCATCGCGTTGTATATGCCTTCAGTCTGAACGCATGTTTGCTATTGGTTGCGAAGACGGCTGCGTTTATTTGATTGATATAAATTTATTTCTATCTAACATTGGTGATCAATCAGAATCAACGTACCCACTGAACTCATTCGCTGGTAGTTTATAAATTTAATATGTTTAATGATTTTCTGTTTATTCAGAGGTTGTTTTAAGAGGTCATTGTAGTCAAATTACTAGTTTACTACATCCACATTCATTAAATAAGCAATATGATAATAAATATCTCCTTTCGGCTGCCTATGATCTCAAGGTTTTGCTGTGGGAGGTTACCCATCCAGAATGCCCAATTGTTAGCTTCGACGCATTTACAAGCTCCATATCATCTCTTTTTCTACCAATAGGCGACGTTAATAACTCTCTTAATTATATTTGTTGTCATGCCTTTGATGGAACTATTCACCTGATATCGTTAAATGATCGCCGACAGATTAGTTTATTGCGCGGAATGGATTCAGACACTTATCCACTTCAGAAACTATACTGGCAGTTTAAAGGAAATCTTCTAGTTGCTCGATCTTCAGATGGACATGTGTATGTTTGGCACTTTGAAAGCGGTAAGTAGTAATTTCTTTTATATTTGTTTTTTAGTGTCTATTGTGTAAAATAATCTAACATATTGTTTCGTGTATAGGTACAAATTTATTTTTTTTGTACTCATATAAATAAATAACTTGATATTTCACTTAATGAAAATTTTGAATACAATTGAAAAGAACTGCTAAGTCGAAATATCAAAATAATAAATTCATTCTCTTATATTCTCGGGTTCGCAGTCAATTAGTTACATTTTATCCGAAAGCAATTCTACATGAAATAAAAAATGTGATCAGAAGCAGTTTCTTATCTAAAAAAGAGAAAATAACTGCTACCCAATTACCGGCCATTCCTCTTATTAAGATTAAAGGCGAATTGATTAAGTACAAGTATGACAATGAGAATTAAATAAGCGCCGTTAATCTAACGCATTTCGTTCAGTGTTTAGATAACAAAATTGTGCCTCACTACAGATCCTAGAAGTTGCCGGAGGATTGGAACAATGGTCCAGTCAAAACTCTTGTACAGAGCAATATCATTTCTGTATCACATGATCCATCGAAAGCTGTTTTAGTGGAATTTTATGCACCCCAGTGTGGTATTTGCCAGTGTATGAAACCTGTGTACAATTTGCTCGGTACTCATTTCGAAAATCACTCAGATGTGTCCGTCGCTAAAATTGATGCTACACTTAACGAAATACCTTCTATCCCTATTCGCAGCTTCCCAACAATTATGCTATTGGTGTTGTGGACAAGGATAAATCAATTATCCTTTAGCGAGCACATTTATCCAGAAAGCCTTATTCTTAACAAAACCAATATTAATGATAAAGAAGGTGTATATCTAGATATGAACATTAAATTAACATTAACTAAAACTACTATTAATTTATATCGTAAAGATGACATATTTAAATTTACAAGAAACATATTTTTGCATGAGCATTCATGCATACCATATAATATAAAATATAATACATAAAAAATGAAATTTTAAGAATTGCAACAATATGTAATGATATTGGCTTTCTTCAAAATCATTTAAATAATTTAATAGATACATATTTTAAACTAGGTTACTATAAAAATAACATCAAGCAGAAAATAGTAAAATATATAAATCAACACAATAATATAAAGAATAAATTTAAACTCTTAAGTGGCAAATTTTTATGGATGGATAATAAATAATATACTTTGTATTAGAATAAGATACTAGATAGTTATTTTAGAGGAAATACATCATTAGCATGTATTTGGCCCCGCTGCTATGTTGGGTTGAGGAGTTAGGAGCCGAAACCTGATAGCATAGCAGTTCCTCCTGATGACTTCTAATTCTTATTATGATACTCATCCTGAGTCTTTTATTTATTAGGAAAATAAACAACAGAAATTACCAGAAATTTTTAAACTTTTAAGTTTTGATTATTATGGATTAGGACATTTGGTCGAGACCTCCGCACGTGTTTTCGTGATTTTCCAGACAAGTCAATTCGAATTTGATATACACGTGAACCTAACGTTTAGGAACTTCTCAATCGAAGAATTGACCTTTAATAATCGAAATAATGCAACGATAGAAGATGCTCAACATATCGTGTAATGTCCAATAACAATGTTTATCACAGTACTGTCACTAAACAAAGTTTCGAAGTTGATAATGAATTTACCTAAAAGAGCAGATCGATTGTATACTCGGATCCTGTGGCATCAGCTGTAAACAATATGTCGGTGAAACGTTCTTAGCAATGGCGATACGCAATAATTGAAGGCGCTCCCAATGTAAGCATTCAAAAATTTGTGATAGCGTTATCGAGCATGCATTGGAGCATAATACAACTGTTGAATGTATGCTTTGCACTATTATTGCAAACAAAATTGCGAGTAACGATGAAATGAGACGTTTAGAACAACGCATAATAGGCTTATTAAATTGATAAAAGCTGTTTGGTTGAAATGATTTCCATATTTACTTTTGGAGAGATTTGACGTCATATTTTGACATTACTATTTTATTTTATATTCTGTCTGTTTTGTGTATTCTAGATCTTAAAAGCCCGCTAGGGCGAAACATCAGTTAAATTTGTTCTTAATCTTGGTCATTCTATATAATTTACCTTATATATTAATAACGTTATTAATAATCTGTGTAATTATCTGAGTAAATTAATCCAGATTAATTTACTGGATTAATTTAGATTAATTTTATGGATTAATTTACTGATAATTACACATATTATATAGAACCGGATCGAGGTTATATAGAATTACTATAGAATCGTATCGAGGTTGAATCGTTCTTGTAACGATGCAAATAAATAATACCTTTGTTCTCTAGAAGAACAAACTCGAAAGAGAAAACTATTATTTTCATATATATGTATTACTATATATATTATTGTATAAATTATATATTGTGATAATTTATTATACGTAATTTTGAAGATTGGCGGATTGAGATATGTCGTAACAAGTAAGAAAGTATTCGATATAAACGAAGATCACTCGATCTGTTCAAACTCATTCTGAATATTTTAGAACATTATATCCTTTTGAGATAATTTTAATGTTTTTTTATAAATGCATTCGGCACACAAATGCTCTTTCAGAAATGCTCATTTGATGTAATAAAATGATGTATTGTAAATAAATGTAAATAATACGTATCCGATATTGCATTTTATAGTTTCTCTTTACATTGTTAAATAAATGATTTGTATTGATTTCAGTTTCAATTGGGAGCCCCACGTGCCACCGAAATATTAAATCTAAATTGTGAAATACATAATTGTATCTTCATCTTATTTATTTGTAATTGATTGTAATCTATTTGTAATTGATTAATAATCGATTAGTAATTATTTATTATCCGGATAATTGATTCGATTATTCAGCAATTAATCATGTTCTTCATTTAAAATATTAATATATTTTGCACTAAAGAAAATTAAAACATTTTACAGGTTCTAATAATTGATCACTTTTCCTGTTTATTTGTTTTCTGTTTAAGGCAAACTAGAGCGTGTTAGCTGTGGAAATGAAGCTGATGAAATAATAAAATCTTGTTCGCAGTGTATGACTACAGATATGTCATTGCTTAGAACTCCGCTCTTGTCACCATATGGTTTGATATCCATGAATTCAATTAACATCGATATTGGATATGTTCACGTAATATCTTTCGATATTAGCAGTGTTATTGGAGGTATAATGTTGCCTTTATAAAATTTAGTTTTTATAGTCAACATTAATAACGATTTCAGTTAAGTTAGCTTTTAA
The DNA here is from genome assembly GCA_012934845.2 of Pomphorhynchus laevis. Classification (NCBI taxonomy): domain Eukaryota; kingdom Metazoa; phylum Acanthocephala; class Palaeacanthocephala; order Echinorhynchida; family Pomphorhynchidae; genus Pomphorhynchus; species Pomphorhynchus laevis. Next base: position 161,299 of record WNNJ02001876.1, read on the forward strand.
TCAAATCTTACTTTTGATCTAACAACATTTTTATTTTGATAAAATTATATGTATTTTTTATTTTATTTAATCAACAAAATTAATATTTGAAATATATCCATCCTGATGTGTATTAAATTTTAAATAATAACTAGCGAAATAGAGTAACTAATAAGTTACTTTCGCTAGTAATTTACAAATTACTAATTTATTACCAGCGAAATATCAAAATAATTTTTGATGTCGTTTAACTGATAGTTCCTGGAATTAAAAAAATTAATTAATATTTTTTTTCTACCTGCGTTTAAAAATTTTTAGCATGTTTTTAAAACAGAAATTACTGGTTTTGATTTTTACTGAAGATAACCAAGAACAAATAAAAAATTATTAACAAATAAAAATAAAGACTTATTTTTAGCTTAATAGAATATGAATTTGTTCATATAAATATTTATTTTTTTAAATCAAAGGTTTTTTAAAGAAGGGGCATCTATATTTGGGAAAATAAAAGAAGTTCCAATAGTAGTTCCAATAGTAGCCGATTATATCTGACTTATTTTAAAGTGTTATTAAAGTGTTCATAACTGTTTAAAAATAAATCTAAATTATATAAAGATATAAAATATATGTTTCGATACATTGATGATATATGTGTATTTAATTCTAATAATTTTATTTAATAAGCGAATGAATTTATCCAGAAAGCCTTATTCTTAACAAAACCAATATTAATGATAAAGAAGGTATATTGCTAGATATGAAATAAACATCAATTAAAACTATCATTAATTTATAAATTGATGTTTTTTACTGAAGATATCTAAGAACAACAAAGCGAACCGCTGGTTTTGAGAGCATCTATACACCACAATCATTACTTGCATCTTGATAATTTTGTATTAAATCATTTATAATAATTTACCTAATTATAACTAATAACTAATTATATCTTTTAAATAATTGTAATTAAATTTGCTTATATTCGTTTATAAAAGATTTTAAATTTTAATAATTTTTATTTTTATTTAATTTAAAGTATTGAAAGAATAGTATTTAAAATCAAAAATTAAATTTAACTTAAAGTTGTAACCTTTATTTTTTGTTAACGATGATACATAATACATTTAATAATAAATTATTAAATATTTTTTCTAATTTTATAATAAAAACAATAAGGATAAATCATAAATTAATACATATTTAATGACTGTTAACGACTAAATGCTTAATAAACCAAATTTTATTTAAATGTTTATTTCTTATAACTGATTGCTAATAAATTATATCCCATAAATATTTAATAAAAGATTTGTATAGATATAAAATATTGAACGATGAATATATAGTTTTATTTGAACAAGGAAGAAAATAGTTTTCCCTTCTTTAAAATATTAAATATTTCGATATCTCCTGCTATCATCAGGATTATAATAAAATGTTCACAAAATTTTGTTTTTTTATCATTTATGCAAAATTACAAGCATTGATGTGCCATGCTTTCTACATAGAAAAAGAAAATATCCAAAAACAAAAGCTGCATAATCTAAAAAATTAAACAATACACATTTAAAGAAAACAAATATAAAAATAAGAAGAAAAAAGAAAATAAAACAAGTGATAAAAACATACGAATTGAATAATAAACGTAATGTAATAATAGAGTAATTAATTGTTAATTTAATCTAAACCAAAACAAAATCTTAATGGTATAAATTAAATAATTTTGTTATGATATATTTATTTGGTTGATTATTTTGCCATTCCATTGATTTTCAATACATGGACTACCTATATATTTTCTCTCAATTATATTTTTTGTAAATTTGTTTTATTTCTTATTGTTTGAAGTTGTTCGCAATGTTAATCAAATATAATATTGTAATCAAATAGCAACTTTCTTAAAATTTTTGATTTTGTTGTTATTTTTTGTTTTGATTATTTTGTTTTGATTATTTGTTATTTTTTGTTTTTTTTGTTTCGAAAAGTCGGTTATCGAAAATGCGACTAATTTTAAATAAACACTATAATTCACTCTTTCTTAAATCAATTATTATTAATAGTAAATTTGTAATATGATATTTTATGATTAAACTTTTGTTAAAATTTTAAAAACTGCGATTTTTGGATTCTTTTGTTTTGAGATATTCCTTATATTGTCTAGTGAGCTATATATTTTTATGATTAATATTCAAGACTCGGAAAATACTCAACTTTGTCACAATCTTCTTAAAGCAAAGCTTTTCTGTAGACCTTGCTTATCACTTCCAACTGAAGTATTTCCTGGATCTGATAATAGAACACCTGATGATGTTAATCGTCGATGTACATTTAGCCTGTATTTGCAAACAGACAACATCAAGTAAACTTCTATTCATTTTTAGGTTATTTACAAAATAAGTGAACATTTTTAGACACTTCAAAATATTAAACACGTTAAATACCGTCATCGATTGGGCCTTATCTCTTAAAACTTGGTAATATAAATTTTGACTTATTATCAGTAATTGTATTTTTGTTAAGATCTTTATTTTAGCATTACTTCGTTTTCTTAGTTATGATGTATGCACCAATAATGTATGTGATGATAATGGATGTATGTGATGGTCGCATCCATCATCAATTTTGACCATTATCAAAATTGATCCATTATCAAAATTTAGAATAGTATTTTATGATCACAAAATCAATGAAGACATTTTCATTGAAATGTTTCGATATAATCAATTATGAATTAACGGTATTTTTCATTGCTGAAGCAATCGAAATAAATATAACTTTGCTCATTAAATATTCTGGTACTTACTTTTCTGGTACAAATATTTATTAAATATTAATAAATATTAAATGAAATATTATTAATTTAGCAGATATTATTATCTGCTCTTTAAACGTAGACTCAATTAGCTGATTTGATTCATTTCCTGGGGATGAGTTTTGAATCTGTCTTTTCTTTTTTTAGTGAGAAGTTCATGATGGAATTATTAAAAAATATCCTTATTCAATTTATTCCTTCATTTTGTAATTTATCGGTAACTCAGAGAAACCTATACATTGGATAAAATAATATCTTCGAATTTAACAAATTTTTATTATCTTGTCAATTACAAAGAATTGTGTATTCAAGTTTATCTTCTTGCTTGTAGCTAATAAATATAATTTAAGAATTTTTGATTTTAAAGATAATCATTTGACTAATTCTTTTGCTTATGATTTGTTTTTAAAACAAAGTCAATTTGCATATGTGCTTCATTCGTATGATAAATGACTAATTGATTGTATTTGATATTCAAATGGCATAAACAGAGTTTAGCCGATGATATTGCTTAAAAAAAAGATTTATTTAACGTGGCAAATGCGTGCCAGCGCACGCTTACATGACCACAACAAAAAACAGTAAATCATGTGTCGAGAAGGTGTGAACGGAGGAGGTGTTTGAATGTGATAAAGGAGGGAGCGCGGCGGACGTTGGGAGGGAGTTGATTCCAGGCGAGTGAGGCGGCGACGAGGAAGGATCGGAGACCATAGTTGTTAAGTAATTGGGAACGTGGAGTAAGATGGTATGACGGGAACGCAGTGATAGCGAGGTGGGGCGAGAGTCGTCTAAGAAAGGAAGGTTGATGAACGATGGGGAGCCGACAGCGATGAGACGAAAAGTTACGAAAATAAGGCGGAGTTTGATGCGGATGTGGATGGTGGGCCAGGAGAGTTGGGCAAGATATGTTGATATGTGGTCGAAGCGACGGAGACGAAAGAGCACTCGAACGGCGGAGTTGATTATGCGTTGTAGTGGTAGGATGATGGATTTTGGAGAATTGGCGAAAAGGCTAAGGCAGTAATCGATTTTAGGGAAAAGAAGCGATGAAAGAAGAGACATATAAGAACGGAAGTCGATAAGGGAGCGGATACGGCGGATGTCACGGAGAATTAAGTTAGACGAGCGAACCTTGTCACGGACGAAGGTTTAAGGGAAAGGTGATCATCGAAATGGAATCCTAAGAAAGTGAGATTGTGGACTATGGGGATGATCGATGAGGCAAAATATACAGTGGAAGGATATATGTTTGGTTTACGGGGTAGGATCTACATTATTTGAGACTTGTCGGGGTTTAGAACGTGATGGAGATTGGAGAGACGTTCGTAGATAGAAGAAAGACAGTTGGAGGCAGAATTGCCGATATCGTGTATGCGATGTTCGAGGGTATGAGCATAGATGAGGATTTTATCGGCTTATTGCATGACGTTAAAGGGAAAAGGTTTGATAAACGGAGAGAGATCGCCAAGCAGAAGAGAGAAAAGCAGGGGACCTAGGCCACTTGCGAATTCAGCGATTATTAATGACAATTATATCGAGAATTTTGTATTAGTCTATTCCTACAAAGTTTCAAATTCAAGGGAATCCTTTTAATTGTTGATTTTTGTCTTTACTCTCCAACAGAACATTTATATTATGAGACTAACCACATTAGGAGTTACACTAATCGTAAGTTAAGACTTACGACATTTATATCTTGTATTAGAATAAGATAGACGATAGTCAAATTTAATCAGAGGAAATATGTCGTTATCATGTATTTGGCACCGCTGCTATGTTGAGTAGAGGAATATAGCCCGAAACCTGATAATGACCTTCTGATGTAAGGTCATTATCAAATAGAGGTCATCCTTCTGATGACATCTATTTCTTATTCGAATCCATCGTATATTATTTATTAGTCAATTCATAAAGATTGATTTTTATTTATTTGGACAGTAAAAAATACGTAGACTTAGCTGATCTGATTTATTGTGAATAGTCCTTGAGATTTAAACACACGCCATTTATATTTTGGTTTAGAATTCTTGATCAGTGTAATTCTTTAGAATTACTACACTGATCAAGACATTTGATCAGTGTAAATGAATTAGATTAGTTCATTACACCAAAATGAGTTTTCATTTTTGTTAGTAAACATCGTGAATGATAATTTTTATGACATCGTCTTATTCGTCATTTTTGTTATCCGTATACAAATTGTGGATGAATCAATATGAAGCAACTCAAAGGTTAAAATCTATATATTTACCATCAAAAACAACAGATCTTTAGAATCTGCTTATTTATTGATTTTGTAAATGGTTTCGGCATTTGAACTGTCTGGTTATAGCAGCATTAAGTGTCAATATTTATAAATCGTCGCTGTAAAAACATTGAATATTTACCTTTACAAAATTAATGTTTACTTCAAAGCGGCCTAATTTACAGTCATTCTGCTACTTGTTCACTTAAAATGTTCAAATTACAAACAATAGTCATGTTCCACTAAACGAATTCCTAAAGTATGATCACTTCAGTACGAACATTGTAGCAAGTTAAAATGGAAACCTACACGGTATATTTAAGCATCTTACTCAATACTGCTCACTTTACGTACATATTTTGTGTACATGTGAAGAGATGTCATTTAGTTCCAAGTATGTGTCAAGACGCATATTTTTTGAATTCGCTTTGATATAACCGAATATTATAGTAAGAGATTAGTAATTTGATATTATTAAGTTATTGATATTATACCAAAATTTGCGTGAAATGTATAATAATTAATGGGAGATTCCAACGTGTCGTTGCCTTTTGCGATCAATGTTGGCTCCATCAGTTCCGAAGAAATTCTTATCGAATAATACATTTTTTGCATATGTCGTTGTGATGTAAAGGGCAAGAAGAATCTTTTAAGAAACAAACAACTAAGTTTTGCTGTTTCAACATTGTGTCTCATCAGTGACGGGTACATCTCACTGCAGAATGCAGAGAAGGACCACTGAACACAATATCCTTCACGTACAAGTCTTCTAATTTTTGAAGATGCTAGTAGTTACTAGCGAAATATCAAAAGTATTTTGCTGACTTTTAATTATACCTTATATTTCCTGAATATTTAAAATACAGATCAGGATGGATATATTACTAGTCTCACTTGTCTTTGCATGCATATATTTGTTTATAGTACCTTTAAAAATAATCGACCAGTTAGTTTGACGTTTTACCTAAAAATGTAACTATTCCGTATTCCATAAGTTTTGGTGTTTAATGTGACAGTGTTACAATATAAATTTTGCATTTCCCATGTATGCTTCCATGTATGTGTCTGTCTCATCAGTCATAAGACTAATCTTACCTAGAAAAATGAATAACGGTTGTATAATCATATCATTTCCTGATATTCTCAAATACGGGTGCATTAAACCTTACGCTAACATTTAATTATTAACACGTTCATTATATGTTGATTAACATTTAATTATGGACTCTCGTATTTAGCCAGAAATATACTCTGTTTCTGAATGAAGAGCAGGTTAGTTAATTTCATTGATTTCGATAACTTGGATATAGTTCAATTTAGAAATTAAACAGAACGGTGCTCTTGTTACTTTGGGTTGATATATTTAACGAGGTGAGTTCAAAACAATGTCTTTTATTGTGAGTAGATCTTGTCTTTTAGCTGACCGAAATTTGTAAAAGTTTACTTGAGTTCAGTAAACAAGTATTTGATATTAACGATAAATGCTTTCAGCGGTTATCATGTCTTTTACAATTTAGCAATGTTACTGGTACCGTTGTTCCATTTGAAGGTATTATTTACGTTGAATAGCGTTGTAAAATCGATTCTTATTTAAAATTGTGTATATATACAGTACACACTAGATCCATAATCTCCTTCCATTTTCGATTAGATAGTTTTAAGATAAAAAAGAAAAGAAAAAAATATCCTTTATTTACCCGTTCAAAATTTCGATAGCTCTTGCTATCAAGATTAAAATTTTATTTAACATTTTAATTAATAAATATTTTTTATAATCAGTTTTATTAGTTTTTTTATTATTTGACAAATAATAAATTATTAGACAATGACAAATGTATTATTTTTATCATTCATAATAAAAGCAAAATGCGTATTCATTGTGTGTAAAATAGTTTCAAATGAAAAGATTTATCGAGAATATATCTGAATTGCAATAAAATACTATAATTCGAATGACCTAATATCTTACTATTTGATAAATCTAATATATGGAATCTTATAGAATTATTTGGACAACAACGATTGTCAAAAAATTTAAGAAGGATATAATCTTTTAGAATTTAAAGAATTAGATATTTTCTGAATACAGCGAGTTGTTTTTTGAATTCAGCTAGTCACTTTCTAATTCAGGTTCATTCATAAGCAATAGCTCTGATTGTGAAGACGATGCGCATTATATATGTTTAATGATTCATGTAATATATTTGCTTTGCTCTGGCGTTGAAATTCCATCAAGTCACCTTAAACTGATATCACACGTGATATTAAAATTGCTAAGTGATCTAAAGTCCGATATTCGCTTTTATTCAAACGTATCATTGCATTGTTGTCTTCTATATCTATTGGAAGTTGGTTGTCCATTCTTTTATGAATATATGGATCTTGACGCTCTTTTTGTCAGACTTCTGATTATGATTGTAGCAGCGCTTAATAATGTGAAGTACGAATGTGATTAAAACTTACTTGTTTTAAATTTTTTGCGTTTCAGGTATCAGCACACCTATAAAAATATATTGCGCGAAACACGGTCGGTCTTACACACCTTTGTGTTATTTAATCCACAGGAATTTATCAGATCATTAAATCGAATTGCAAACAAGTGAGCTTGAAAATTTCAATTTTTTTCTTAGTTATTTTTCGATTTCACATTTTGCATTTACATCAAATATTTTAAATGTTTTACTTTTATGATAACTTTTTGTGTTAATTAAGCTTTTAATTTGTTTATTAAAAATAAGCAATTTATTTTAATTTATTTTTAAGTCAATTTGTTTTTATTAAAAATATTTATAAATTAATTTTAAATTTGATCCAGATAGACAATCTAAGAAACTAGTAAAATCGCCAATGAATTTGCTTCAGGTTCCTTTTGTTTCTCAAATTAAAAATCAATTGTTTCAAATCATGCAGCATGCCAGTAGCTGCATGATTGGCATTGTTTATCGTAACTTTAACAGTTAAAGCCGATATATGCACATTACTTTAAAAGGTTCGTGATTCTGATTGAAGCAATCGAGCATAATAGATTTTCAATCTAAAGATGTCCACATTTTGAAGAAGTAAAGAGCGTTTTTTATAATAGAAATCAATGTGATACAGCATTGTATTGACTGCTATAATTAAATAAGCTAATTGAGTCTACATATTTTATATTGCAAATTAAAAATAATGCAAAATAAAAGTTAAATAGTTAAATGATAAAAAATTAATTAATAATAAATAATTGTTATAAGATTTTATATAATTTATATCAAGATGAATTATAAAAGATGAATTATAAACTGAAATTAAAAATAAAAATCAAGTTTTATAATATTGACTAATAAATAACAGACGTTGTATCAGAATAAGGATTAGAGGTCATCAGGAGGAACTGTTATGTTATCAGGTTTCGCCTCCTATTCATTGACTCAGCATAGCAGCGGGGCCAAATACATGCTAATGATGTATTTCCTCTGATAAAACTATCTAGTATCTTATTCTAATACAAAGTATATTATTTATTATCCATCCATAAAATATTTCCACTTAAGAGTTTAAATTTATTCCTTATATTATTGTGTTGATTCATATATTTTACTATGTTCTGCTTGATGGTATTTTTATATAAGGAGAGTGAGACCATTCCGCGTGAATTTCTTGGTAATTTAAAAATTAGGTAATTTTCTGAAGATGCTAACAGCAGTTAGAGAAATATCAAAAATAATTTCCTATTTTCTTTGATCTAGCTCAAATTATTTATCAATAATGGATCAGTATCAACTATTTAAAATTAAAATATAGAGTATTTTAAAATACTATAATTTTCTATATTTTTGAAAAAATGAACAACTGATTCTTTTATAAAATAATTATAATAATTCTTAATAATTCTTTACAAGAATTATTAACTCTTAAGTGGCAAATTTTTATGGATGGATAATAAATAATATACTTTGAATTAGATAGTCCTCTAAGACCCAGTATGATGGGTGAGCTGTTATCAAACTTCACCTGACACCGCAAACTCTCAACTCTATCAATAGACGACTTACTCAAAACACGCACCTTAACTTTGTCTCTAATAAAGAGAGCTACGCCACCACCCCTACCCCCTATCCGATCACTACGTAATAAAGAATAGCCTGGGATGGATACCTCAGCATCGGATACATCACAATTAAGCCAAGATTTTGTAATACCAGCTATAATTGAATTAACAGACTCGATCCTAAACTTTAGCTCATCGACTTTCTGTAACAAGCTCCGAACATTACAATAAAAGATACGATGACTTTTTTTACGATGACTAATTTTTATTCAATTAGTGAGCACATTTATCCAGAAAGCCTTATTCTTAACAAAACCAATATTAATGAAAGAGAAGGTGTATATCTAGATATGAACATTAAATTAACATTAACTAAAACTACTATTAATTTATATCAATATTATACATAGCAAATAATACTTAAATAATGAAATAAGAATTGCAACAATATGTAATGATATTGGCTTTCTTCAAAATCATTTAAATAATTTAATAGATACATATTTTAAACTAGGTTACTATAAAAAACATCAAGCAGAAAATAGTAAAATATATAAATCAACACAATAATATAAAGAATAAATTTAAACTCTTAAGTGGCAAATTTTTATGGATGGATAATAAATAATATACTTTGTATTAGAATAAGATACAATTATTACTTATACATGTACTTAATACATATATTATGTTATCAAGGTAGCCCCATTAATTTATATCGTAAAGATGACATATTTAAATTTATAAGAAACAATTTTGCATGAGCATTCACGTATGCCATTATAATGCAATATTAATATATTGCATTAAATAACGACATTACGTATTGGGTAATATGTATTTTTTAAATATTTTTTACAATTTCTATTCAATAAGTGAACACATTTATCCAGAAAGCCTTATTCTTAACAAAACCAATATTAATGATAAAGAAGGTGTATATCTAGATATGAACATTAAATTAACATCAATTAAAACTACTTTTAATTTATATCGTAAAGATGACATATTTAAATTTACAAGAAACATATTTTTGCATGAGCATTCATGCATAACATATAATATAAAATATAATACATTAAATAATGAAATTTTAAGAATTGCAACAATATGTAATGATATTGGCTTTCTTCAAAATCATTTAAATAATTTAATTGATGCTTATTTTAAACTAGGTAAATTAACATACATTAACATAATATTAAAAATAAATTTAAAATCATTAGCGGAAAATGTTTATGGATGGATAATAAATAATATACTTTGTATTAGAATAAAATAGTAGATAATCAAATTTCATTAGAATGATAACGTATTTCTTTTCGATGGCTTCTAATCTTTATTCGGATATATAGTATATTTTTAGTCAACTTATTTATTTCATTATGCATAAAAATTAATTTTAAATAGTCGATACTGATCCATTATTGATAAATAATTATTGGAGCTGGATCAAAGAAAAGAAGAAATTATTTTTGATATTTCGCTAACTACTGTTAGCATCTTCAGAAAACTACCTTTTAATTTACTGAAGATGCTAACTAGGTAATTTTCTGAAGATGCTAACTTGCTAATTTTCTGAAGATGCTAACTGAAGTTAGAGAAATATCAAAAATAATTTCTTCTTTCCTTTGATCCAGCTCAAATTATTATTTATCAATAATGGATCAGTATCAATTATTTAAAATTAAAATATAGAGTATTTTAAAATACTATAATTTTCTATATTTTTATATATAGAAAATTTTCATAAACGCGATTACAATTCTTGTTGAGAAATGCGATAAAATGAATAATTGTTATAAAATTAATGACGTATGTGACGTATTTCCTCTGATTAAATTTGATTATCAAGTATCTTATTATAATACAAAGTATATTATTTATTATCCATCTATAAAAATTTGCCACTTAATTCGCCAAAAGTCCAAATGTACAGTTACAACCAGCAAAATAAGTAATTGTGTGTTTCGATGATAAAATGATGGTAGTATGGGATTCGATTTTCAGCTTTGAAATTTGCAACAACATGCAAAATATTTTTTGAGTTGCTAATTTTTTTGGTTCATGTTTTTTATTTTAATTTATAATGTCAGATTTTTTGAAAATTTAAAAATATTTTATTTATTCTAATTTAAACATTATTTACTTAGCAAATAAAATGCATTGTTGATTTTTTAGATCAATTATATCAAATCCATCCAATACAATTGATACTTTTTTACAAAAGACAAAGAGCGAAATTACAAAATACTTACTTATCATTATTGAACGAGGAACAGATTTTGTCAATGACGTCATCGTCGAGGTTTGTTGCGAGTTTTTGTTTACATATAAAAATGTTAATTTAATTGCTTAGTTTGATAATTAAGTTGTCGCTCAGAAAATGATTGTACCCTTTAGGTTTTCATATCTATAAGATTTACTTATATTTACTTATATTTTACTTGAAAACCTTAATAACGATGAATAGACAGAATATTCATTGTTAAATATATATAAGCTTTGACTCTACGGTGCTTAACACGAACTTTCCGTTAGTTGTATCTGCTGTGTCTATGCCCTCTTCGAATAAATTCTCACAAAGCAAGTGCCTCTATTACACGTCAGTAGTCTAGAAATTGAATGCAGTCGAGATAAATATCCACTGCATACTTATATCAAAGTTCCCAAACAGTTAATTCTTGGTCACTCTAGAATTCAATGCACTCGAGATGGATATCCACTTCATACCTATAACGACTTGTGATATCATTGAAGTTTCGACTTTTTTAATTAATATTTCGCCTGGGTAATTTTAATACTCATTTCATGAGTTTTGTACCGAATGTGCTTATGAGACTATTATGCTTTTCATACGCTTGGATTTAAGTTACACTTGACCATAGAAGGTTGAACAATTGAGTCTCACAATGACTGAAGGTGTGCCGATTTTATATTTACGAACGCTAAAATTAGAAAGATTCAATTTAATATTGTACTCGAATGGGATTTACACCGCAAGCACATATCAGTTTACTTCATCCCGGAACGATATTTAATCACGCCAATTGAGAGATTGTTGTATTTTCAAATTTATATAACCTTTCATTGTAAGTATTTGAATCGTCTTATGACTAAAGATATATCTTCTTGATATATGTCAAATCGATGCAAGTTTCTTAAAAATCTTGGGCTGTCTTCTTAATGCATGTCATCCTGCCCCAAATTCAATTTACATCATTTTCGAAAAAGCTTCAGCATAAGCCACGAATCCTGGTTCTGCTAAGAAAACAACCTCAGAAACCGTCGATTTATATAATACAAATGTTGTACTTTTACAACGTTTACATTTTTTAATCCTATTAAAATTTCACTAATCAATTATACTTTTGCAAACGCCAAAGTCAGAAAGGCTCAATTGCAATTTACATTCGAATGGGATCTACTGCACTAAAACAAGCTAGATAATTAATATTAACGTTTGTATTGCAATTGAAATTGTAATTTATTTTGTTATTGAACGACAAACATTTAGCTTAATAATCTCTGTAATCAAAGATTCATAAATAATCTTTGATTTTAGATCATTGTTTCAAATTAATATTTTTAATTTTGCCAAATTTTACAATATGAATTCAATTTTTTTGTTCTAAATGAATTGTTATTCTTTTTAATAGTTTCATTATTGCTTACCAGTAAACACTTTATTTATAAATCAGTTCGCACCGATTTTCGAGTTGTAGTTTGTGAACAGTAAATCATTGTATTTGTGCAATCTGGTAGGTTTTAAGATATTTAATTTTGAAAGGTAAATTATTTTTTACTCAACATTAGACACTGTCGATATTTTTTGGCAGAAATATAAGAATCATAATGACTTTAGCATTTCAGTACAAGATAAATATTTCGTTTGAATTTTTAGTTTTAAATAAAAAAAGCTTGATAAACAATTATTGGAGCTGCATCAAAGAAAATAGGAAATGTTTATTGATATTTCGCTAACATCTGTTAGCATCTTCAGAAAATTACAATATTGTAAAATGAAATACTGAAATTTAAAATAATTTTAAATAATTTTAAATAATTTAAAACAGCACGACAAATATTTTCATGAATTGACTAATTAATAACAGACGTTCTATCAGAATAATAATTAAAGGTCATCAGGAGGAACTACTATGACATCAGGTTTCGGCCCCTAACTCCTCTACCCAACATAGCAGCGGGGCCAAATACATGCTAATGATATATTTCCTCTAATGAAAAATCAGAGAAACTAATTAAAAACTATTTGAAATTACTTTTAAATAGTTTATACTGATCCATTATTGATAAATAATTATTGGAGTTAGATCAAAGAAAATAGGAAATTATTTTTGATATTTCAAAGTTTAAATAGTAATCATAATCAACTATTTAAAAAAACTTGATTTCTTTTCAGTATATACAGCTTTGTATCCTGCTCGACCCATATTCTCTGCCGTCTTCTAATCCTGATTCATTACTGAACAAATTAATAATGTAAGTAATCAAATCGGAAAATTATTAGTCGCCATAATTTATGAATTACAGGAATAATGTGTGCATAGGAATTCTTCCGTATAGAATTTTAGTTGGCACTACTACAGGCTGTTTGGTACTATTTGATTCGTTACCGCTTCCTAAATATCAGGTAAATATATGTTTTAAACGATTTTTAATCCTTGTTTTTACGATAGATTTCCATATATTAATGAATATTTTTATTAATTATTTTTATTTTATATTAATATTTTTACGATTGAGAAAATGAGAGAAAAAAATACATAAAATACATTTTCTCATAAAATGTATTTTATGAGAAAATGAGAGATTTCCGTAGGCATTTTTTATGTTTTGGCATACTCGTGCCGTCTGCCGGTCCTCTTATGCATCCAGTAGTGGGAGGTATCTGGCACTGATGAGTCAGAATAATAACGAAACGGTACTGGTATCGTTTTGTCGATTATTTCATGGCTGCAACATCATACAAACAGAAAAATGCTCACGGAAATCTCTCATTTTCTTGTAAAATACAAATAAGTTGGCAGATAAATAGAGAGAATGCGCTGGCATTAGCCAGTTCTCATAGCTAATGATTCTTTTGGTGAAGCATGTACCCAATTTGCTAGAAATTTTCTAGCTCTATGTACCTTTGACCTACTCGTGCCATCTGCCAGTCCTTCTCTGCATCCAGCAGTGGGAGGTATCTCGCACTGATGAGTCAAAATAATGACGAAACGGTATCTGGTATCGTTTTGTCGATTCCTTCGTGGCTGTCACATCATACAAACAGAAAAAATGCAAATGTGATATAGTTTTCGTATAACAAGGATAGCATTGTAATTAACCAAGTCTGTATTCAAACCTGGTTCATTTACACCACAGGTTCACAACCGTACCATTATACCACGCGATTACTGAAAACTTTATTTTATTTATAATAATTATAGATTTTTATCGTTTTGTCGATTCCTTCGTGGTTGCCACATCATACAAACATTAAAATATAAGATTTTATATAAGATTTCTTTATAAGGTTTTAAGATTTTATAAGATTTTTATAAGATTTTTTAATTGATAATATAATACTTTGTTTTGCTTTATAATTTTGTGTCTTTATTGCTTGATCGCTTTCTTTTGTTGTGTATGATTTACTTTTATCCATTTTGTAGCGGGGCACAGCTTAAAAATACAAGTCTATGATATTTAATTTACAAACCTGTAATAATTTTGTTTTTTCATGATGATTGCAGTTACCAATGAATAATTCTTTTGTTCCTATAAATTAACATTTGCTTAATTATAGGGCATCAATGATTTTAATATCTCTAACTTTCAGTTGACAACTTATGAATTGACTAACATGTTATGAATACTAACATTTTATGAAAATTACTAACATTTTATATCGTGTCATCGCAATACTTTAAATTCTTATCATCCTTGCTTTCACGTCGCCCAACTATTCTGAACAACTCCTGCCTTTCGAATAACAATAATTTCGAAATCGACATACTATTAGTACCGCACTATTTCGATATACTATTTAAAACAATTATATCGCGTAGTAATTACGCATACGCATTTTTTCACTGAGTTTTCGAAAGCTTTTTATAATATCAATCAATGCCTCATTGAAAAACTTAATTATCAATGTCACATATCAGGCTTTCCTGGACACATTACCAAAAAAGGTTCTTGGCCTTGAATACACTCTGGCATAAATAATACGTAAAGAAAATACAATTTATTTAAAGTATTAACCTAATAGGCCGCCTTGGTGGCCTCCTTGCCAAATCTGATAAACTTTTAAGGCTATAGAACAATCGATTACATCAACTTTTATAAATATATAGCCGTCCATCTAACCTCCACAAGGTCATTTTGTCTCTACTTTGATCAAAAATCATATAAAGTATTATCGACCACATACGCATATCGAAAACATTCAAGTTTATCCTTACACAGTACCCTTCGATTCTTTAATGTTATACTAAAACCCATGATAACTTACTCCCTACATGCAATATGACCCGACCTTTTAAGTATTAACATTAAGCAATTAGATGCATGTAAGTGGCGCTTCATAAAAAAGTCCTTGTCCTATAACGCAAAATTCATTCCGTGCCTATTGAAGCAATCACGTTGATTAAACCCATATCAGTAGACTATCGACAACATTTTCGTCTCTCTTAAATATCCGCATTCTAATAACACAATAAACAATTTACTACTAAACTCTTTGCAATCGACCCTGAAATACAGCAAAATACCTTGAATTCACTATGGAATAAACCTCACGAAAATAAATTTTACTTATTGTCTAACACAATAGTGTGTTAGAATACAAAAAATATATATTAGAAATAAAAGTAAAATATTTTTACATTTAATATAATTTGCATTTAAAATATTATTTATATTGCAATTAAAAAATATGAAGAGAAATTTCAATACTGTTTAAACTTACTGTGAAAAACACATTGGTATCACGATAAGTTTTGCATAATCCGTATCACATGCTATGATTGTTCGAATTATTACCGCTGTAAATTTTATCACATTCAATGTCCACCCATCTCTCATCTGTCTCATTTCCCTGTCATTTCCATATTGTCAATCAAGTAAATCAATTCGCCAACTACAGACCTTACCAACACCTTTGACCCAAACCAACCTATTTCAATGCAATTGTTAAGCCAGGCAATCGAGCAAGTGACTCAAATCATACTAAATGACTTTGATTCAAATGACTTTTAAATCATGACAAACGACTTCCATGGGGCGAAGACAAAAGTGTACATTGTACACTTTTGTTTTCCGCATCATGCCAAAATGCTACAGTGGCATAATAAGTATTCTCAGAAGGATTATTATTAAAGATAAATTATTAGATTATTGTAAATAATCTTAATAGATTATTAAGATTAAAGATTTTTATTGATTTGATAATAATATTATATCAATACAGTATCGTGTTAGAAATGCAAAAAAAATATATTAATTAAAAATAAAAATAAAAGTAAAATATATTTGCATTAAAATATTATTTATATTACAATGCAAAATACTTTAAAAAATGAAAAAAAATGCAATTCAATGTTATTTTTTATTTTTATAAATTATAAAATAGAAATACATAAAGATTGATGATTCATTGGCTGCTGTATGTAAATCTCAAAATTACAAAAATTTATGCAATATATTTTGATTTGTTGATTACGTTGATAGTGATATTTGCTATCATATTATTTATTATATTATATTATAATATATAATATTACATATAATATTATATATAATACAAACATCTAGTAAGCCTTGTAATTTCACTTGATTTATCCTCCGCCTTTGATGTAGTTGATCACACTATACTTCTCTCATGTCTCAGATAACGTTACTGCTTCTCGTCTCATGTCATTTCTTGGTTCAAATCCTACCTCTCAAATCGCTCTTATCACGTAGTCTCCAACTCCAACTCTTCTGCGCCGGTTCCTCTCAGCTGCAGTGTACCACAAGGATCCGTTCTAGGGCCGCTTCTTTTCACCCTTCTTCTTGGTGATTTATCTTCCATCGTGTTCCCTTTCGGCTTTGAAGTTATTCAGTACGCTGACGATATAGTAATATATGTATCATACACACTCACATATGCATCCAACCTCGCTTCCGATGCATCGTCTTGCCTCTCTGCTATTCACGCATATCTTTGTTCAATCCGTATGTTTTTAAACAACGAAAAATCTGACATGATGTGGATAACACCGCGCAACTCTTACTCCATCGATTTTCCAGTATGCATATACACTTTCCGTCTACCAGAAGTGACTATCATGACAATCCTCGGTGTCCCTTTTGACAATAATCTCTCGTTTCTGCCTTTCATTCGTAGCAAGATCAGTTCATGCTCCCTCATCCTCTGTGACATCCGAAGTGTCTTTAGAAACCTCGACGTCAAATCGACAGCTATTTTAATCTCCAGCATTTGCATGCCTCGTTTAGAATATTGCTTAGGTTTTCTCGTAAACTGTCCAGCATATCAATTTCACTATTTACAAAGGATTCTGCACACAGCTGCTAGAGTCATCTTCCGCCTTCGCAAGTACGACCACATCTCCAACACCCTCCGCATCCTTAACTGGCTCGACATTCTTGAGCCGCATAACCTCTCAAATTCTCACACTTGTATAGCAAATCAAATTCCGGCACAACCCTCCTTATCTATATCTTCCTGATAGCGCATCCTATATGACGACTAGTCTCTCCCTAAGAAGTCATCGCTCCTACTCGCTTTTCGTCCCCCGTCACAACGGTAATCACGGATATCGTGCGTTCACCATCGCTGCACCACGCCTTTGGAACAAACTTCATCGAGACACAAAATCATTGACGTCGCTTAAACACTTCAAAACTTTCTTGTTCGTCATACTTCTTGCAAACGAACTAAAATAACACTTTCAGCCGCAATCAATTCAATAACTCTACATACAAGTTCAAACATTCATCGGACGTAAACTTGTCTTTTAATTTTTATAGTGGGCCTGTAAATGGTTCTATTTTACCACAAAGGCCACTCTAAATAAATTCTATTCTATTCTATCTATAATATAATATTACATTATATTATATTGTTTATTATATTATATTATATCATATTATAATATTTGATAATATTTTCTTACTGTATTATAATGTATTCAGAGAAAAGGGTTATTTATTTTTTCCAGAAAATAAACATTATATAAACAAAGTAAATTATTATCATTATATAAATAATATTAATACATTTATTAATTAATAATGTATGTTTTTATTAGTTATTTTTATTTATAATCACATTTTTAATTAATTATTTAACAATTTATTAATTATTATTTACTGATTCTTTAGTAATTGAATTAAGTTGTATTCTATAATAAATTAGGATTTCTTTAGCAAAACAGCAAATCAAACTAAACGTCGATAATTTGTGCCAGCGTTTAAAATATTTTTATAAATTTCTTTTGTTATTTAAAAGCCTTATGTAGGAAGTCCTTATAGTTCCCTAAAATTGAGAAGATTTCTTTAATATCATCATATATTGATGATAAATGACATTATGCTATTGACAATTTTGACATATGGTTTACCGGTAATATGTAAGACTTATCCTCTTTTCGAACTTTGTTCAAACGGATAACTGTCAGAACATATTTATCTAGCACATTGTGGGTATTTCAGTGAAATGTTCTTCTATATCGGTCCACATATTATCTCGTATTCCTACGTGCTCTAATTATGTCCGCGCGATCTTCAATTTGCCAAAAAGCTCAAGCGTTTTAGATTAATGAATCGAATTTATTCTAAAAAGATCCAAACTTAACCCTTAGATTTTTAAGCATCCATTTTTTTACAGACTCGGTGGCAGCAGGCTTGTTATATTAAAAGACCATTACTATGGAAGTTTTCTATTCACTGTTATCATGATAATTTTTTCATTATTAATATTACAAATCATCAAGTCTCCATTCGATGTAAATGTGTATTTTGTAAATACCATTCTGCATCCTTACTGCATGTTTTCTTGTCTACATAAATATAAAAATATTTAAAAATATTAAATATTAAATATTATATCTAAATTTAAAAATATTTATTTTTATATATAAAAATGAAGATTAATAATAAATAATGAAATAAGATTTTATAGAATTTATATTCATGTCAGGAGGAACTGATATAAATTTTCTATAATTTAAATCAAGTTAAAAAAAATAAAAAATAAAATTTAAAATAAACGTCATTTTTATGAATTGACTAATAAATAACAGACGTTGTATCAGAATCAGAATTAGAGGTAATAAGGAGGAACTGCAATTCTATCAGGTTTTGCTCCTAATCCCTCGACCCAACATAGAAGCGAGGCCAAAAACCTGTTAAGAACGTATTTTCTGTGATTAAATTTGATTATATAGTATCTTGTTCTAATACAAATTATATTATTTATTATCCATTCATAAAAATTTTAATAATTATATAAGATTAAATAATTATATAAGATTTTGTACAATTTATTGATATCAAGTTAAAATAAAAAATCGAAATTTAAAATAAACGTCATTTTTATGAATTGACTAATAAACAACGGATGGTGTATCAGAATAAGGATTATAAGTCATCAGGTTTCGCCTCCTATTCATTGACTCAGCATAGCAGCGCAGACAAATGCATGCTAATGACCTATCCTCTCTGATGAAATTTGATAAGCAAGCATCTTATTCTAATACAAAGTATATTATGTATTACCCATCTATAAAAATTTTTGAATTTTTTTATATAAAAATTTGTTTCAATAATACATAGTTTCAGTATTTATGACAGAGGTTATATTACCAGGAAAACAAAGTCCGTAGGTTAATAATAACTTGTCAGTAGAACAAATCAAATCAGATAACCGAGTCTACGTATTTTATACGATATCTATAAATAAATATCGTCCTTGGAAATTGGACGATATTACAATGGAGTACTGTATAAAATATCTAGGTTATATGTTAACCTGGATATTAAAACTTAAGTTATATCTAGGTTTTAAGTTGCTGTGCATTCAAGAAGCACAGC
This sequence comes from Pomphorhynchus laevis, assembly GCA_012934845.2. Lineage (NCBI taxonomy): Eukaryota > Metazoa > Acanthocephala > Palaeacanthocephala > Echinorhynchida > Pomphorhynchidae > Pomphorhynchus > Pomphorhynchus laevis. The sequence goes on from WNNJ02001876.1 coordinate 181,465, forward strand.
AACTTTAGAAACAGACTGCTATCCGCTAAAACATGACATCCAAATGCAATTGGATGAATAATACTCTTGTATATTTTTCCTCTTTTGGATACTGATTTTTCAAATATTAAAGCATCTTAGAATGATCCAACAACGCGGGTGTAAATCAAATTCGATTTTACCTATTAATATATTATATAATATATTTATAATATTTATATAATAAAATATTCATAATATTATATAATATTTATATATAAATAATAATAAAGATAAATAATAAATAATTATATAAGATTTTATAGAATTTATATTTATATCAAGTTAAAATAAATAATTGAAATTTTAAATAAAAGTCAATTTTTATAAATTGTTTTTAATAAAATAATATAAAACATTATTATTGTTTTTAATAACAATAATATATTATTGTTTTTAATAATATATTTATATATTATTATATATATTATTAAATATATATATACATATAGTTAATAAACAATATGCTTTTATTAGATTTAAATACACTAGATAATCAACTTTATCTAGTTATAGCATGTTTTTATATCATGTCATTAGCATGTTTTTGACCCCGCTGCTATGTTGGGTCGGGGAATAGGGGCCGAAATTTGATAGCATATCAGTTCCTCCTGATTACCTATAATCCTTATTCTGATACAACGTTGATTATTTATTAGTCAATTCATAAAAATGAATTTTTAAATTTCAATAATGAAATTGTAATTAAATTGGCTTTAAATTTCAATTTTAACTTGATATAATAATTAATTAAATAAAATCTTATATAATTATTCATTATTTATCTTTATTATTATTTATATATAATAAATATAATAAATATATTATAATAATATATTTAATTATATATATATATATATTAAAATGCATTGTACGTTGTACACTATCGCTGGGACTCTCACAGGAGTACAATAGATTTATGTTTATCTTACGATTTACACCAGCACAAGCAAAATAGATTCAAAATTTTATTGAAAACGTTTCGCTCTTTGGAGCTTTGTCAATCTAGAGTGAGAGCGCAATAAAGTTAACAATTAATAAAACAAAGTAATTGTTTAAGGTGGAATTATGTAATATCGACATCCCATTTGTAAATGTGTTCTGAATTTAACCCATGATTAGTATCTGTTAATAGTTGACCTACAATTCTCTGCTCTTCTATTCTTCTTTCTTTAGTGTCGTTAATACCATCCTTTATTATGATATAGTCAAAAATATCCGAATTTTTTGAATGTGCTGAAATACAATGATGCACAATCGCGTCGCAATGTGTTAACTGTTTATTTATATCTGATCTGCGATTATTAAGTCAGCATGTTTCAAACAAATTTAACAGAGTATTAAAAAAAACTGCACAACACCTACAAAGAATCATACTGGAATTTTATCAAAAAGCTTTCAACACTGATACATATAAAGATCATTATGATGTGGAACTTTACCAACAATTACTCCACAAAAAAGCCAAAAAACTATCCTGGATAAGTAAGAAGAAAATTACGAAGGATGAATTAGATACGATGAATTTAGTGCCATATAGAACTTTCAAACGTAACCGTGCAAGACAGCTTACTACTCAAAACAACATATTAAATCTTTCAAATACTAATTTAACGAATCTCCAAATTCAAGCGCTTAACTATGGTCATAACTTTAATATCACAGAACGAGAATTTTCAAGATACAATGTTACATGCGCATTAAAGAAAATGTGGAAAAATTCTTGTAAAGATGTATCAAATCAACCTGCCCGAGAGATTGCGAGTAAAATGTTTAATAATCAAATCTTTAAAAAATATGTTTCCTTACCACCAAATACAAAAAGTAAGCTAAATATATCTAAAAATCATATGCGAGCATTAAATGAAATTAAACAGGATGAAAATATTATTGTAAAATTAGCAGATAAAGGATCCCAATTAGTGATATGGGATAAAAATGATTATAAATCGGAATGTCTAAGACAGCTAAATTCGACTACATATGAACGCACAACAAAAGACGAATTGAAACGCACATATGACAGAGTAGAAGAGTACAGACTGAAACACGAATCAATAGGCGCTATCGACAACAAGACATCAAACGATATACGATCGAAAATCCCTTATCGTGCAGGGGTATTCTATCTCTTACCAAAAATTCACAAGGAAGAAAGACCTTGTAAAGGAAGACCTATCGTATCCAACAAAGCCACAGTAACTGAGAACCTCTCGAGATTCCTAGACTGTACACTAAAAAGTTTAATGTCAACATCAAATAGCTATCTAAAGGATACATACAGTTTTCTGAAAAAATTAAATCATCACAAACCAAGCATAGCAAAACAAGACATAATACTAACTCTTGATGTTTCAAATCTTTATACGTCTATTCCCCACGAAGATGGAATCAAGAGAATAGGATCGTTGATAGATCAAGCGGGATGGAATACAAAGAAAAAATCCTTAATTACAGAGGGGCTAAGATTGATACTAGAAGGAAATACATTTGAATTTAATGGATCACTGTACACACAGAAAATAGGTACGGCGATGGGCACACCTGTTGCGCCCACGTATGCCACGCTATATCTAAATCATTACGAACAGCAGTTCATTCATCAATGTACATGGAAACCATTTATATGGTACAGATATATTGATGATATTTTTCTAGTTTGGAAAGATGGTGACGAACATTTAGAACAGTTCGTTAACAATCTAAACAATTTCGGACCATTAAAGTTTACGATAAATAGAACAGTTCCGATTAATTTCCTTGATGTGTCTATTTACTGGGACAATAACGATACATTGCAGACCAGAATATATAGGAAACCCAGTAGTCCTAAAATGCATTTGCACCCGTTGAGTGCCCACCCAAAACACATTAAGATGAATATGATCATAAATGAAACATCAAGAATCCTGAAAATATGTAGTACAACAAAATCACAGCTAGATACAATAGACCATCTAAGAAAGCAGCTCATTCTGAGAGGATATACTTATCGTGAGGTTAATCGATCAATTAATAAAAGTCTAATATTATTAAAAAATTCCAAAAACTTGCCGAAAGAAAAAATATGCAGTGACAATATTTACGTCTTCCCTTATCATAAGGCATTACAATCATTATCATGCGACGCTAACGAATCAATAGGTAATATAGCAAAACAAATAGGAAAACCAATCAAAAGAGTATTTATAACCTTTAAAGCTACAAACACAATCGGTCGCCGGTTAATACGGTCAAAATTCCAAAGACAAGGAAACAAAAATATGTCGGGATGTAAACAATGCCAAAGAGCGCGAACAAAATGTTGTGAAAATGTTATTAATGCTACAAAGTACGTTAGCAGCAAAACGAAATTAGAATATAAAATAAACGGCAATACATCATGCGCATCAAACGGTAATGTATATTTAGCAACATGCAGACTGTGTCAACTACAATACGTAGGTGAGACAGGACTTAGCATGAATATGAGACTTAATAATCGCAGATCAGATATAAATAAACAGTTAACACATCGCGACGCGATTGTGCATCATTGTATTTCAGCACATTCAAAAAATTCGGATATTTTTGACTATATCATAATAAAGGATGGTATTAACGACACTAAAGAAAGAAGAATAGAAGAGCAGAGAATTGTAGGTCAACTATTAACAGATACTAATCATGGGTTAAATTCAGAACACATTTACAAATGGGATGTCGATATTACATAATTCCACCTTAAACAATTACTTTGTTTTATTAATTGTTAACTTTATTGCGCTCTCACTCTAGATTGACAAAGCTCCAAAGAGCGAAACGTTTTCAATAAAATTTTGAATCTATTTTGCTTGTGCTGGTGTAAATCGTAAGATAAACATAAATCTATTGTACTCCTGTGAGAGTCCCAGCGATAGTGTACAACGTACAATGCATTTTAATATATATATATATATATATATATAATTAAATATATTATTATAATATATTTATTATATTTATTATATATAAATAATAATAAAGATAAATAATGAATAATTATATAAGATTTTATTTAATTAATTATTATATCAAGTTAAAATTGAAATTTAAAGCCAATTTAATTACAATTTCATTATTGAAATTTAAAAATTCATTTTTATGAATTGACTAATAAATAATCAACGTTGTATCAGAATAAGGATTATAGGTAATCAGGAGGAACTGATATGCTATCAAATTTCGGCCCCTATTCCCCGACCCAACATAGCAGCGGGGTCAAAAACATGCTAATGACATGATATAAAAACATGCTATAACTAGATAAAGTTGATTATCTAGTGTATTTAAATCTAATAAAAGCATATTGTTTATTAACTATTAAAAATTTACGATTAATAGTTTCACATTAAAATTAATTATCTATAAAAACATTTCCCTATAAGAGTTAAAATTTACTTTTTTATGTCTATCAATAATACATAGTATAAGTTCTGTTTAGATATTTTCATAGTTATGATGAAAATAAAGCTAAATAAGATTTTAACAAAATATTTGTTATAGTTTCAGTATAGTTTGTATATTGTAGAATTATAATAAAAAATCCATTATAATTGCTTATAATGGATTTTCTTGTTTGAACTTTCAGTTTGAACTTTCTTGGCTGTTAAATGAACTACTTACAATAAAATAACATACAAGCGTCGAAGGATTTTCAGAACGTCTAAATACAATCGAATATACATACATTATTACAAGAGATTTATGCGAGTACAATGCTCCGTATGCCACCGGGATTTTATGCCTTTGGCAAGTTGACTTGTTCGGCAGCACGGTCGAGGCTCAACTTGCCCTGGCTCCGGCGAGCCTCCAACGATTGACAAACAAAATTAAGCAGCGGCATACTCCAATGGCAATCCAACCGCTTTCCCAAGCCTCCAAAGTTCGTTATCGAGCATGGAACTACTTTGCGGGAACGTACGTCTGGTTCGGCGAATACCACGTGCAGCGAGGCCCACAGTAGCAACCAAGCTTGTCGAACTAATAAATGCTGTCAACGCTTGCCCGCTAAACGATAACCCATGGATACAACTCCTCAGATTCGCGAAATCAGTCTTGCGCGTGCCACTAACGAACAGGGGTAACAGTACTGTGTCGCTAGGGACGACGTTAAAGTCAGCATGCATGTCGTACGGTCAAGGGGCAATCACAACAATCAGTACACCAAGAACAAAACCTGTATATCGCCGGGATGATCAACTTCGAAACAAGGTTTCTGAAAAGTTGGAGGATGGTGATATTCGTGTAGCGGTACGACTGATTGCCGATAACAATCAGCTGTTGAGTGCGGACGAGCAGACTATCGAGCTTTTGCGTCGCAAACATCCAGAACGGCGGTTACTTTATAATGAAAGCTGCGCACGTCCGCGGTCAAATCTCGATTTAGGTCCACTTATTTCGGGTCCTTCTGTCTTGTCGGCTCTCCAGTCATTTCCATCGTCTTCTGCTGGGGGCGCTGATGGCCTGAGTCCTTCTCATCTACGTGACCTAGTTAGTCGTTCGAGTGGTGTCGCAGGAGACATACTACTGAAATCTATTTGTGAGCTAACAAGTAACATCCTTGCGGGAAAAGTGGCAACCCCGATCAGGCCTATATTATGCGGAGCCAAGCTTCTGGCTTTCGTAAAAAGGGACGGTGGAGTCAGGCCTATAGCTGTTGGGTGTACCTTCCGCCGGCTAGCTGCTAAGGTGGCTTGCAGATTTGCTACCGAGAAAGTGGTTGACATGCTTATTCTAAATCAACTTGGCATCGGTGTGCCTGGGTGTGTCGAGGTCGCAATTAATGCAGCGAGATGTTTTGCTGAACACGGTTTAGTAGGCAATTCAGCAATGGTAAAGTTAGACTTCGAAAATGCCTTTAACTCAATCAGCAGGGACGCAGTCCTTCAGGTTGTGAAGAAGGAAATCCTGGTGATCCAGGATTTCGTGGAAATGTGCTACGATTACCCAAGCACACTTCTCTTCGAGGACAATGTGATTGATAAATTAATAAGTCAATAGTAACTTTATATAATTTAGATTTATTTTTTAAACAGTTATGAACAAACTCATATTCTATAAAGCTTAAAATAAGTCAATAATAACTTTATATAATTTAGATTTAGTTTTTAAACAGTTATGAACAAACTCATATTCTATAAAGCTTAAAAACAAGTCAGCTATAATTGGGCTACTATTACTTCCCATTGGAACACATTTTAGTTGTCTAAATATAAGGCTTTCTGGATAATTTTGTATAGATATAAATATAAATACACATATATCATCAATGTATCGAAACATATATTTCATATATTTATATTGTTTAGATTTAGTTTTTACATAGTTATGAACAAATTCATATTCTATAAAGCTTAAAAACAAGTCAGCTATAATTGGGCTACTATTACCACCCATTGGAACACCTTTTACTTGTCTAAATATAGATGTCCCTACTAGGTTATTTTTATAGTAACCTAGTAGGGACAAATATGTATATATGTTTAAAATATGTATCTATTAAATTATTTAAATGATTTTGATATTCTAAAATATACTATTTTCTGCTTGATGTTATTTTTATAGTAATCTAGTTTAAAATATGTATCTATTAAATTATTTAAATGATTTTGAAGAAATAATATCATTACATATTGTTGCAATTCTTAAAATTTCATTATTTAATGTATTATATTTTATATTATATGGTATGCATGAATGATCATGCAAAAATATGTTTCTTGTAAATTTAAATAAGTCACCTTTTAATTATTTATATATTTTACTATTTTCTGTTTCATGATACTTTAGTAGTTTATTTTAAAATATGTATCTATTAAATTATTTAAATGATTTTGAAGAAAGCCAATATCATTACATATTGTTGCAATTCTTAAAATTTCATTATTTAATGTATTGTATTTTATATTATATGGTATGCATGAATGCTCATGCAAAAATATGTTTCTTGTAAATTTAAATATGTCATCTTTACGTTATAAATTAATAGTAGTTTTAGTTAATGTTAATTTAATGTTCATATCTAGATATACACCTTCTTTATCATTAATATTGGTTTTGTTAAGAATAAGGCTTTCTGGATAAATTTGTTCACTAATTGAATAAAAATTATTAGAATTAAATAAACATATATCATCAATGTATCGAAACATATATTTCATATATTTATATTGTTTAGATTTAGTTTTTACACAGTTATGAACAAATTCATATTCTATAAAGCTTAAAAACAAGTCAGCTATAATTAGGCTACTATTATCTCCCAAGGTAATAGTAGTATTACCTCCCTTAATTTCCAAGCAATTTTCAAATTGCTTGGAAATTAGCAGAAAATAATAGTCTTTCAATAATACACAGTTTCAGTATTTCTGACAGAGGTTGTATTACCGGGAAAACAAAGTCCACAGGTCAATAATAACTTGTCAGTAGAACGAATCTGATCAGATAACTGAGTTTCTGTTATCTGGAACTCAGTTAAACTCAGTTATCTGAGTTTCTGTTTCATTACTTCCAACTCAACATATATTAAGGTGTATGGGGTTGTCTTTTTGTAAACGATACCATCAAATTTCTGCAGTTATCTCTTAGCTTTTACTAATGTCGTATTAATTCTGTTGATGTATAATTCTTCATTCTAAAAAAGGCAAACATTCATCAAACTTGCTTAAATATCAGCAGAAAAATAGTCGTATCAATAATAAACAGTTTCAGTGTTACTGACAGAGGATTTATTACCGCGTAAACAACGTCCACATATCAATAATAACTTGTCAGTAGAACGAATCAGATCAGATAATGAGTCTACGTATTTTATACGATATATAAATAAAAATAAAGATAAATAATGATGAAAATAAAGCTAAAAAAGATATTAAAATATATATTTGTTATTAATAATACATAGTTTCAGTATTGTTTTGTATTTGTAGAATTATAATAAAAAATTCATTAAACTTGCTTTAAAATTAGCAGAAAATAATAATGTCTTTCAATAATACACAGTTTCAGTATTACTGACAGAAGTTTTATTACCGGGAAAACAAAGTCCACAGGTTAATAATAACTTGTCAGTGGAACGATTCAGATCAGATAACTGAGTCTACGTATTTTTGCGATATATAAATTAAAATAAAGAAACATAATAAATAATTATATAAGATTTTATACAATTTATATTTATATCAAGTTAAAATTTAAATTTGAAATAAAAATTTATTTTTTATTAATTGACTACTAAATGACATACGATGTATCAGAATAAGGATTAGAGGTTATCATCTTGCCTTTTGAAGAAAAACTCATTCAAAAACTCGATTTTTGAAGGTACAATTTTTTTAAATTACCTTTTAACCACGAAGAGAATCTTCATGGTTAATGATAGTGTAAGTCGTCAAAAACGGCTGTTTGTTGTATTAATTGATAATCTCTAGCTTTTTGAAAGAAATATGCGATAACACATCGCATAGTCATTGAACTATAGCCCACATATTTTTATTTTTCAAGATAAACTGTCATTAGTCTATGTTAATCATTAAATGATATGTCAACAAATAGTGGATAACCATATGTTATCGTCATTATATGTCATTAAAAATAATCGTCAACTAATTTGATGCTAAACCCATTTTTCTTAAGCCGCGAATTTGTAAATATTCAGGAACTATTTTAATTTTTAAAATAAGTACAATTTATTAAAATCAATATAAATATTATAATTTTTAATATTAAACCAATATTTTAAAATATTTTGATATTTTAATTTATAGTTTATAAATAAAATTGCTTCGACAATTATTATTAATTATATAAAATTTATTTTGTATTGTTATAAAATATAATAATATTTTATTATGCCATTAATATTTCATTATGTCATCGTTTTATGTTATACGAAATATATTAATATTTTATAAAATATATTAATATTAATATATTAATATTTCAATATTAATATAAAAAAAGTTAAAAAAATTTCATACAATATAGTACATACAACAAACGACTTGCAGATCAACGGCTGTTTTTGAAATAGTCGTTCGCGATATATTTATTAAGAACATCAACTAAGCCGTTTTAAGGTCTTTGAATGACATCTCATACTTTATCAAATATGTGATGCTGTCATTGTGATGGACCTTCCGAAGTTTGTAAGGCTTGCGCTTGTGTTTGCAGCTGCCAAAAGTGTACCAAATACATTGCTCTGAGATGCTCAAACGCTATTTCAGTCGACAGATCGATGGTCAAGTTGCCAGCAGTGATGCAGACGGACAGCTCAATCGATTCTTCTACGACTATGCACCTTAGCAGCTTTCAGCCGAGCACAAATTTTCCTTTGCATCCAACTGAACTTAGTACGATCGCTAAATGAGAGTTAGATATGGCTGTTTTCGTAACCCTTGATATCAAATGCTCAAGTCCTGGTTGCACTCTGAGAACCAATGTGAAAACTAATCGTAGCGTCGATAGAAATTTCTTTCTGCGGGAGTTCCACTGTGGATATTGTTCATCAAAACGATTATCATTAATTGAAGAAGTGTTGAGCGCTCATGAAAATTCTCAAGTAAAGCTTTCAATATATCCTCCAGTAAATCTTCCAGTAAATCATCCAATGTATACTCCAATTGACTCGAATTCGCTGCTTCCCTTAAATATCCACTTTCTTAGTAACAAGGTTGATTCAGTATATGATATTTTCCTTCAGAAATTTTTGGATGTTTTGTTTTAAACCGAATCTTGGCACGTTGATCGGAATGATCATTCTATTGAACGCATCCGCTCTTTAAACCTCTATGTGGTTGCTAAGGCTCGCCAACAACATATTAGTTCCTCACTTTCTTGTTGCCTGTTCTCTCTCTTTGTTAAAAATCAATGTTCCTGCAAAAATTATCTTAGAAATTCCTCGATTTTTCCTTTTTCCGCTCTCATATTAACAACCGCTCTCCGATAATGTATTTTTCTTCTATCTATCAACTCCCCAATTACTTATGTACCCACTTTAACAATATATTTTGCTCTATCCTCGATCAAATTCTTCCCCTTAAAACTTTTGTTCAATCACGTCACTATCGTGCAACATGGTTCGACTCTGAGTGTGTGAGTTCAAAACGCCTCTTGCGTCGTTCTTTCAGAACTTATCATCGTTATCTCAGACTATTTTCAGCACTTGACTCCTCCGTTTATTGCAACCATTTTTTTACTCTTCGTCGTTCGCATGAAGTGTGTGGCAAAACAAACTAATTTCAGCTAATGAATCTTGAACTAAATGGAAAATTCTCAATTCTCTACTTTATCGTTCCTCTGTCATATCCACTCTTGATCCTTCTCAATTATCCGATTATTTAATTTCAAAAAATATTTCTCTAATCGATTCGATCATTGTCATTTCCCGAACTTCTTGTATCCCGTCTATTCGTATCCATGAGCTTTTTTTACCTACTTGCGGTATTTTAAGATGAGGTATCCGCCTTCTTATTTCGTCAACCTGTAAATTCTCTCCTGCCAATCTTGTCCTTACTCGAATTCTCAAATTGCTGTCAACAGACTTCACACTTTTCCTTACCAGCCTCTTTAACTCGCCAATCCGGAATGAAATATTTTCTGTTCTTTGGAAACGGCTATTATTCGTCCCCTACTTAAAAAGACCTCTCTTGACCTCTCTCTTCCTTCATCTTATCGCCAAATATCAATTATACAAACCTTATCCAAAATTCTTGAACATCTTGTCTTAGATCCGATCAACAAGTATCTCTCTTCATCGCAGCTCTACCCGTCTTTCCAATCTGCTTTTCACTCCAATCATTAAACCAAACTAGCATGTCATAAAGTATTTCTGATCTGATCACCACTCGTGACAAAGAACTTTGTAGTGCGGTAATATCGCTCGATCTTTCATCTAAATTCAACATTGTCGATCACAAAATCCTTCTTTCTCGTCTTCGCTATCATTAGGGCTTCTCTATGTCTACCTTGGATTGGTTCTCTTCGTATCCCTCCAAAGAATTTGAGTGAAAAACAAGATATCATTTAAAATTTGACTTTCAATTCCAGTGTGTTTTTGACGACGTTGCTAGTTTCTTTTCGTGCGCTGAGAACGGAATTTTCAGAATCCAATTGACCTTATTGCCTTCCCCCGGCACGCGTTGGCACGTGTATGTATCGATTCTTTTATAAGGCGTCGGCTAAGTAGGGAATCTATTACTCCAGCGGCATCTAAATTAATTGAATGATCTTTGGATATCATGTGATTTAGCAGGGCTGACGAATGTTCCCCTCTCTTAATTCCTGAATTATTTTGGTATATTCGTTTACTTAGACCTTGTTTTGTCTGTCCGATGAAAATGAAGGGTAATCCTTGCAAAGGATTTCATATACCACATTTGAATTTGTTTGACGGGGTTTTCGTTTAAAGATCTCAGCTAGAGTTGCACCTTTCTTCAAATAAGGTATTACTCGCTGTTTTGCCTGTTGTCCGATTTCTTGATAGAAGCGACTGTGATCATCGACGTTCGCTATTCTCGTTTATACAAAGAGTCTGTTTGATTTATTTTTGCGTGCGATACAGGTGATAAGAGTACTTGTTTCCAGGCCTGTCTAATTACTTTTGGAGGATAACCATATTGTAGCAGTTTGTACCAAATTGCCTGCGTTTCGAAATCGATGTCATCTTGATGGGAACAAATAGGATTTATTCTATGAAACAGCGCTCTTGCAGCTGAAATTTCGTATTTTTGCATTAAGTAAGTTTTCCAAGGCGTGATGTTCCAAGAAATGTCATGTTTCCGATAAATTGTAGTCGATATTTTGGACTCGCCTAACTTCACTATAACATTCAGAAAATGAATAATACCGTTCCCATCGACGTAGCTTACATTCCATTGAATGGCATGATCAACGTCGTTTAGAACTTTTTCTATATTCAAGTTTGACGGATCTTGTTTGATCCGTAATTATTGTTATTGTTATTATACAATAACAATGTTTCGGTTAGTGGGAAACTTAAATATAAAACTAAAATTTTTTAAGGAAAACTCATTTAAAACTTAAATTTGTTAAATAAAACTTAAATTTGTTTCCTTAAATATTTACATAAAGGATATTTACTTAAATATCCTTTAATTTTAGCAAATATTGTTTGTTTGATATTTTTAATTATGTTTGTTAAATTTGTAATTTATTAATTTTAAATTATTTGATAAACAGTTTAAAAGGTAAAATTTTTATGACTTTTATCATAGTAAAAGCATTTTTTATTAAATAATTATTGGAGCTGGATCAAAGAAAAGAAGAATTTTTTTTATAATATTTCGCTAACTTCTGTTAGCATCTGTAGAAAAGTATCTAAAAATCGCATTTTTTTATTATTAAGGAATTTTCTGATTTTCTAATCATTGACTCATTATTTTTTATAAAGGCCTCTTTGGATTAAAAACTCGAATTAAAGTATTAAGATATCTACTTGTTGATTGATTTGATATATCTACTTCTATTTGATTTTAATTCCTGATCTCAATATATTTAGTTTTAGTAAGGTGTTTATTTATAAATTTTAAAGTTGATTTTTAAATATTAAAAACACCAGCAATAAACAAATCAATGTTTTTTAAACATTCGATTTAAGCAATATACAGTCTAGATGAGCGGAATAAATATATTTGCCAAAGAATTTCAATAAAATAAAAATGGCTGAGGGCTGATTTCTAATAAAATCAGCCATCGTAAATTATAGAACACTTTATGAATTATACACTGCTAGTAGATATCGTTTAGAGAGTTTTACTGTTAACGTTAAACATCAGCTTTGCTTGTTTATGCACCATCAAGCTTGTTCAAAACGAATCCGCCTGAAATTCGATACGATATTGATGACCTTATTATTTCTATTAGTGAACTAATTAGATCTATTTTTGTAATAAGTGTATATATAGATATATTGTACATTTTACATTAGTGTATTTTATTTAACGTTAAACAGCAGCTTATGCTTGCTTATGCGCCATCAAGCTCTTTTAAAACGAATCCGCCTGAAATTCGATACGATATGACCTAATTATTTCTATTAGTGAACTAATTATTTTTGTAACAAGTGCATTAATAGACACATTTTACATTGAACTAGATTCAAGGAGACCCAATTAAAGTTCGTGAAATCGTTTTCTTATGATGTAATAAGAAATGCAATAATAAGGAAATATATTTATTTGCTGATTTGTCTCTGTTTCTTCTTTCATAAAACAGTAAAAGTTAGTGAATGTTTATAAAACACTTAAAAAGTTAATGTATTTGGAGTAAAAACTGCCCGCTATCCATCTAAGCATTTTTAATCTTAAAGGTAAGAGATAAAAATATTTTAATTCTTGTAACTAAAATTTTTACTCTTGCATTTTGACTTGCAGTTCTTATTAGATTTTTAAATTTTTGAATTCATTGATTTTTTCTAATGCGAAGGAATTTCTCTGGTAGATGCCAATTTAAAAAATCCGTTTCAAATTATCGTTGTAATAATATTACAACGATAATATTATCATACGTATCGTTTCAAATTTTTATATAATTTATTTTATAATAATTTTATTATTTATTAATTTAATAAATAATTATTATTTTTTTTAATTTATTTATTATATTATTTCATTAATAGACATGGGACGTGTTTACAAATGCAGTAACAAGTGTATCATTTTCTCCTGATATTAAGCAAATTGCTGCCTATTGCGAAATAGAAAACAGAATTTTTATAGGCCAGGTATATATTGATCGTTACCGATTTGCAAATTTAGTTAATTGAAAAAGATTGATTTTTTACGGTTATCACGTGATTATTTTGCAAACATCTCCTATATAAACAAGATGTTTATGACTGCATTGACACAATTTTATTTCTATGGGAAACTGCTATGTTATCAGGTTTCGCACCCTATTCCTCAATCCAAAATAGCAGCGAGGCCAAACACTGCTAATGACGTATTTCCCATGATGAATATTGATTATCTAGTATTATATTATAATACAAAGTATATTGTTCTGATTGTGGCACATCTTCACAGGTCTTTTGTTCCTATTTTTGATACTGCAAAACGCTACTAATCAGCCTGGGTAGGTCTCATCATCTGCTGACCCAGACATACATTTCACGTGTTGATCCTTATTATCTGCTTACTCCGTACACTGGTGCTGATCGAATTTTGAACTCAACACATCTGTATCGCAATCAACGTTACATCCACTAGGATGGCTACTTCTGTGGTGTAGATATACATTTCTGAATATTACTTTTGGAAGATGATCTCATTCAAACGATCTATTAGAAACCTACCTTACTTAATCATTTAAATAATTTAAATAATCATTTAAATTATTTAAATGATTCGGATAACTGAGTCTACGTATTTTATACGATATATATAAATAAAGATAAATAATAAATAATTATATAAGATTTTATACAATTTATATTTATATCAAGTTAAAATTTAAAATTGAAATTTAAAATAAAAGTCAATTGTTATGAATTGACTAATAAATAACAGACGTTGTATCAGAATAAGGATTAGAAGTCATCAGGAGGAACTGCTATGCTATCAAGTTTTGGTCCTATCCTCGACCCAACATAACAGTGAAGCCAAATACATGCTAATGACGTATTATCTATGAAACTTGATTACCTAGTATCTTATTCTAATACAAAGTATATTATTTATTATCCATCCATAAAAATTGCCACTTAAGAGTTTAAATTTATTCTTTATATTATTGTGTTGATTTATATATTTTACTATTTTCTGCTTGATGTTATTTTTATAGTAACCTAGTTTAAAATATGTATCTATAAAATAATTTAAATGATTTTGAAGAAAGTCAATATCATTACATATTGTTGCAATTCTTAAAATTTCATTATTTAATGTATAATATTTTATATTATATGGTATGCATGAATGTTCATGCAAAAATATGTTTCTTGTAAATTTAAATATGTCATCTTTACGATATAAATTAATAGTTGTTTTAGTTAATGTTAATTTAATGTTCATATCTTGCATGAAACTTTGCATCGGGTATTGTACGTTAGTGTTTTTACCGGACTGCTAAACATTCTTCCGACTGCAACATCTTCACAGCACTTGCAGCGCTTATCCCCGCATATTTGCTTTTTTCCGATATTTTAAGCTTGTTTGTAGTCAGTAAGCACCGTAGGGATTCACCACTTTTGTAGGCGACTTTAATCTTTACACCTGTTCCGCATATGGAATTACATGCGTAAATTTAAAATATAAGTCAATTTATTTTTAGCAATATTGTGTTGACTTAATTTAAAATATACATTTATTAAATTATTTAAATGATTTTGTAAATTATTTAAATGATTCAGATAGCTGAGTTTACGTATTTTATTCGATATATAAATAAAGATAAAGATAAATAATAAATCATTATATAAAATTTTATACAATTTATTTATATTTCTAATACAAAATATATTGTTTATCATCCATCCATTTTTTCGCTTGATAAATTAAATTTATTTTGTTTATTTATTTTATTTTTTTTAGTGTTTTCCGTTTGATTATATTTTTATAAATAATTAGTAAATTTGATAATATAATAATATTTTGTTAATTAATAATTCTACATTATAAGAAAAAACAATTAATCAAACTTGATTGAAAATAAGCAGAAAAACTAGGTTTAGGCAACACATATATAAAATACAGCATAAGAGTCAAACTATATTTCATAAACATATGAGATTAATAAGACATGATATCTAAATTAAACAAGTCATCCATAAATAAAAGAAATAATATCAGATAAGCAGAAAAATAATATCTTTATATTAAGACAAATATATTTTTAATTCCTATGTTAGTTTATAAAAAATTCAAATAAAAGCTAAGAGTCTTCATTACGTTCTACAGCTATTTTTGCGTCCCCCATAGATACAGCAAGCGCTTCAAGATTAGTATCACGGCTATGGAATCCCACTGTCTGCATTTGTACAAGTTCGGATGCATAAAGTTGTTCTTGAGTTTGGTTTGGTTGTTGATTTGTCGGCTGATGTTGCTGGAGATGAAGACGATCTAATGGTTGAAACAACGAAGCAGTATAGATTTGAGTATTGGAAATTTTGAAATGCTGTTGTTGTATAAGCTGTTTGTCTATTGCTTGGTGATCGAATAGAATCCACATCAGATGAAGTAGGTTGACTATTCATTTGATTATCGACTAGACCGCTTATATTTGAAGATATCAACTGTGAATATACTTGTGGGGATGTGTCCCTAAGACGAATTAGGTTCTTTAGAATTTGTACAATCGTCCTCAATGCTCGAGTATTTATGCATAGAGCACAAATTTCAGGTATTGGCCACTGACTTATAAACTCATGAATTACACGATGTACTTGTTCTCTTTGTCTTTTGTCCTGTATAAATTCATATGTACGCAGCAGATTAAGTAGAATACCAGGATCGCGGATAGAATTAATATTATAATTAATATTAATTTAATATTGATATTAAATAAATATTAATTTATTTAATATTAATATATATTAATATTAAATAAATCGCGGATATAAATTCATATTATAATTTATTAATTTATATAATTTATTATATTAAGTAATATAAGATTATTTAAGTGATTCCCTTTTTATAAACATATAATCAGAAACTATAACTAACTGTGTATTGTTATTTGTTTGATCGTCATAACTATTCAATTTCGCTTTGTATATTGCCAAGACTTGATTATTTAGCAAGAAATCAAATAATTCGAGTGTAATAGCAAAATATTTCGTTAATTGTTAAAAATTTACATAAAATTTTATTATAATTTAGATTACGAGCAGTGCAGCAACGCTGTTTAGTGGGTCATCATCTCTGAAAGAAGTAATTTCGTTCGAGGTCACAAATACTTGTATTAATCCTAAATTCGTATGGCTTACAGATCATTCATTTATCTTTCTATCATCAAACGGAGATGAAATCAAATACTTGTTTTAAGCCGCTATAACACGAGACCCGTGTTCTATATTTTTCGTTTATTTTAATGTTGTAATCTAGATTTTAAGCTTTTTTCTAAGTGATTATTATCAAAATAAAAAATTCAGATCAGCATTTGAATGTTTATCAATCAGATCACATACTGAATATACGTATATTACTATAAAATGAACTTCTTTTCATTTTTTGATGTTTCTTTAATAAATGAGATCAGCTACCTGAATTTAGTATTGTATACTTATAAGTTAAAAAGTAATGTTAAACATAAAATAAATTATAAAATAATTAATAATTAAATAATAAAGAATTCTGAATAATAAATAATTGCTATATTAAATGTTATATAATTTATATCAAGTCAAAATAAGAATTTAAAATAAAAGTCAATTTTTATGAATTGACTAATAAATAACAGACGTTGTATCAGAATAAGAATTAGAGGTCATCAGGAGGAACTGCTATGCTATCAGGTTTCGGCCCCTAACTCCTCAACCCAACATAGCAGCGGGGCCAAATACATGCTAATGATGTATTTCCTCTAAAATAACTATCTAGTATCTTATTCTAATGCAAAGTATATTATTTATTATCCATCCATAAAAATTGCCACTTAAGAGTTTAAATTTATTCTTTATATTATTGTGTTGATTTATATATTTTACTATTTTCTGTTTGATGGTATTTTTATAGTAACCTAGTTTAAAATATGTATCTATTAAATTATTTAAATGATTTTGAAGAAAGCCAATATCATTACATCAAAATTTAATAATTAAATAATAAATTAAATAATTGTTTTAAGATTTTTTAGAATTTAAATCAAGTTTAAAAATCAAAATAAACGTCATTTTTATGAATTGACTAATAAATAAAAGACGTTGTATCAGAATAAGAATTAGAGGTCATCAGGAGGAACTGCTATGCTATCAGGTTTCGGCCCCTAACTCCTCTACCCAACATAGCAGCGGGGCCAAATACATGCTAATGATGTATTTCCTCTGAAATAACTATCTAGTATCTTATTCTAATACAAAGTATATTATTTATTATCCATCCATAAAAATTTGCCACTTAAGAGTTTAAATTTATTCTTTATATTATTGTGTTGATTTATATATTTTACTATTTTCTGCTTGATGTTATTTTTATAGTAACCTAGTTTAAAATATGTATCTATTAAATTATTTAAATGATTTTGAAGAAAGCCAATATCATTACATATTGTTGCAATTCTTAAAATTTCATTATTTAATGTATTATATTTTATATTATATGGTATGCATGAATGCTCATGCAAAAATATGTTTCTTGTAAATTTAAATATGTCATCTTTACGATATAAATTAATAGTAGTTTTAGTTAATGTTAATTTAATGTTCATATCTAGATATACACCTTCTTTATCATTAATATTGGTTTTGTTAAGAATAAGGCTTTCTGGATAAATTTGTTCACTAATTGAATAAAAATTATTAGAATTAAATACACATATATCATAAATGTATCGAAACATATATTTCATATATTTATATTGTTTAGATTAAGTTTTTACACAGTTATGAACAAATTCATATTCTTTAAAGTTTAAAAACAAGTCAGCTATAATTGGGCTAATATTACCACCCATTGGAACACTTTTTACTTGTCTAAATATAGATGTCCCTACTTTTAAATAATTTTGATTATTTAATAATTATAAACTAAACAAAACATAATAATGCTAAATCAAAAAGTAATAATTAAATAATAAAATTAATAATTGTTTTTAGATTTTCTATAATTTAAATCAAGTTAAAATAAAAAATGAAATTTAAAATAAACGTCATTTTTATGAATTGACTAATAAATAACAGACGATGTATCAGAATAAGGATTAGTGGTCATCAGGAGGTACTGTAATGTAACTAGGTTTCCGCCACTATTTCTCATAAATAAGGAACGCTTTACATAATTTTTAAAATAATTATTCTTTATATTAAATTATATTCTTTATGTTATATACTAATAGAATATAATTATAATTATATTTCAATATTTTTTTATAAAAATATTGAAAATGTTTTTAAACTTTTATGCTTTTATAATTATTAATTTTACTTAATGATTATTATTAAGTATAATTTTTTTTTGATTTAATAATAAATTATTCAAAAATAAGACAGCTTAAAGGTTACCCTCTAATGGGTCCAAAGTGGCAATTCAAATTCTGATTTTTTAGTTCAAAGGGAGTTGATCGTACAAATCGACTTAGAGTGGTGCGTCCTTATCGTGAATTAGAGTTCCTGGTTCCTGATACCTGTTTCGCATAGCCATCGATGTGGATTTTATAATAAGGAGTGGAATCCTGGCGTATTCTTGACGGATCAAATCGGGATATGAAAGGTTGTTGTTGCTCGCTTTAAGTGAAGATATGCACTTAAGTATCGAGTCCGCTATCTTTCCAATACCACCAACAGTTGAGAAAATCAACGGGTGAAACGAAGCATTTTCTATTTTCGCAATCCGCTCTGTATATTTTGCCTGCTTCCGATTTTCATGGTACTTGAAGGGATCCTTCATTGTATCCAAGGAATAAGACGGCGCTAGGTTGTTGAAAACGCATACGTCCATAAAGGACCGCTCCGTCAGATTCCCGAAGAGGCCAGTACATCTTATATCTGATCTTGACTCTCTGTCCCGTGATGTGGCTTGAGATTCAAAAATGACTGTGTCTGGAACCGGGAGCAATACTGGTTCTGTACATACGAGTCGACAGGTTTTGCTTGAGTGATCTAGCAATCTCGTTAGCGACACTGTTGTGACGAATGAAGTTGAAACAGCCTGTCTTGCATGAAAGTGCGTGTATTGTTGTTAGAGACACTCCACACGCACACTCACCCAAATAGCGATTCGGTTTCCAGTCGTATCTTATTGAAATCGCGTCGTGGAATTCTGAGGAGGATATGAACAAACCCTCAACAAACCCTGCTGTTAACCACGACTAGGCACCTTTCATGCTGGCATTCCATAAAATTGTCTTTAAATCATTTTTAGAGTTACTAGTAATCTTCGTCACCATTCTGTTAAACTTTATTATGTTCATTTCTCTTATCTGCTTGACTACATTATGCTGAGTCGTTTCTAGTGGAACTTCTGAGTGGTCTCTATCTACACTAGCCCTATACATCATGCGTGATTTCTCGTATTCATTATTGTATTCTTGAGTATAGTCGACTATACCAAGTCCTTTATATCTGCATGGTAAAGCTACTATTCTACTTGACTCATCGTCGAGGCTGTTGATTCCCAGCATTCCCGGCAAAAGATTATGAAGTATCGCATTCTTTAAAGGTATTAGAAGACAATCTGCTACTTCACATGTTCTAAGAATGTATGAAAATTTGTGTAGCAAAGCTTTGATTAGCAAAGTGTATCCGGCGAAGGCGTCTCTATCGGCAATCTGTTTTAGCTTTTCTATTTGACCTGACCAATTCGTTACTTTGTTGATTATCTCGGTTTCAACATATTGTTCGAGCCCAATCATGCTCCCAAGGTATTTGATTTCATCGCATCGAATATCTATACCATCATCCGCGAGTTCATCCAGATAATCAATATTACAGGTTTTGCCTGTCAATACGGTACATTTTGATGAATTTGTTATGAATCCAAACGCGGGTCCTATTCGGTTAAGCTCTTTCCATACCTTATTTATATCGCTTGGTTTGCCCACGCACGCTCCATCATCGGCGTACCAACAGTGTTTAGCGTTTGGAGCTACTTGTTTTAGTTTTCCTATTAGTGGCATCGAGGCTGCAGCGAATGCCGCCATGGCGAGATGGTCTCCTTGTATGAAACCTTCTGTTGATTTTAATATTGAGTTATCCACCACCAGCATCGAAGGTTGAATGTAGGTATTGTGCAATATCGTCGACATTGCGGGACAGATGAATTTCATATTTTCCAGTGCCATTTTTCGGTTGCAGTTATTAAAGGCATTGGTTGCATCTATTAGTAAGATGCATTCATCAGAAGATTGACTAAACGCATCTCGAATCGTGTGAATAGCAATCTCTGTTCCACATCTTTGGCCTGCACAAAGTTGCGTAAAACCACATACACTCCTAACATCTTTTCCAATAAGTGACAACACAGTACGTCCCGCAATCCGTCGCAATACTTCTCCTACTCCAATGGGTCTAATCCCATTATGCTTTTCCAGCGGTATAAGGCGACTGACTGTGAACGCTTGTAACGCTACTGGATTTAACTTTTCGCTTGAAATCTTTATTACAAATCCGCATATCGCTGCGGCAAGACGTTTTGAGGCTAATCCATGTATTGTTAGAAATTTACGCCACTCATCTGCACATACTCCCGAAGGCCCGGCAGATCCCTTGGTACTTTTGGACGCTTTAATTATATCATCAGGTGTGATATCGAAAAACCTTGTGTCGTGATGATCTACACAACCAGCCATATTTTCTTTCAGAAGGTATTCTTCGTTCACCGTAGAGGCTCTTGGGTGGAGTTCTTCTAATTTTTCGAGTACCGTTTTGCCTTGAATTATTGTTTCAGCAGCCAAAACTCCTGAGTGTTGTCCTTTGTCTAGCAACCTTGATGCCTTTCCGTATTTTCCAGATTTAATCAATTTAACTATTTTCTCGATCACGAAAGATTCTGGTAGCTTTTTATTTTCAATGTTATCCTTTCTCAATTTCTGTAGGTAGGATGCTTCGGACATAAGTTCGTCAAGTTTCAAATCTTTGAGTAATGTTAATCTTCTTTCTAGGGTTTTTCGTAGTAAGTTAACCTTCCGCGTTGGCGGCCTCTGCAATAGCAGTTGACATTGCATAGTAGATCGAACTGGAGGATCGTATGCGCATACATTTGACTGATTGAAATATTTGAAACATTCACTCAAAAGATCAATAAATTTCTGACTGGCGCCACATTTGGGAAGCGCAAAATGATTTGGGATCCATTTTATTACCTCCGTAAAACCAGTGTTCCAAAATAGATTCTGATTGGTAGCATAATTGATTGGTGACAAGGCACACGCGTTCGAGACTTCGGCGATAGAATCGACGTTTGTTGCATTATGCATTTCTAGCACTTTATCGGTAGTATTTGCTCTAGGTTGATGAACAGGGTCATTGTATACAGTTTTCGTCTTTCTAGTACAGTTCGGAGCTCTGCAGTTTATGCAGTTCGAGCCTGCTTTTGCGCACCGGCAACCTTTGCATCTTGCTGCATCAGTGTTACAAGAGCAGCATGGTCTACTTGTAGACGGTTTGCCACGAGGCATTGTCACTCCCTCAGTGTAAGTAATGTAAGTAGTTGTTAGTTAGCAGCTAAGAATTTCAATTGTAATTTGTGTAATTTGATTGTATTTACTTTAGATCTCAAACTTTTTTAAGGTTTTTAAAAAAGTTTTTAAGGTTTCAGATCTCAAACGTTTTTTCTCAAACTTTTTTAATAATCATTATTAGTATTATAATAATACTTGATAATACTTTAAACTTTTAATTCGAGTCAGGATCGACAATTACAAAAAAAATATTTTTTAAATTTCGCTAACCTGGTCTAGCGTCACAAAAAGAAAAAAACAGAAAGTTTGTGATAATATTGTTCGCTGCTAATGCCAGCAGAAACTAGCAAGTATACGAAATGAATGAATTTATTTTTACTTAGCATATCCTGCTTCGAAATTATAAGTTCTCATAACGAATGAATTAATTTTTGATCAAAATCATTAATTCATGTCATGATAATGTTGTAATTTATTTAAAATGCTTTAATCATCATAAAATGCTTAAAACGAACACCTTTTAATAAAATAACAGTGTTCGTTTAATAAACGAACACTGTTTTTATAAAAAATGTGAATAATTTTAAAATATTAATAATTTTCTAATAATTTTAAAAATTATTAATAAATTACTATTTGGTTATAATAAGATAATCAGATAAACTGATTATTATTCGGATTAATAATTAAATAAATTAACCATAATTAGATTACAAAATTATTAAATTAATAATTTTGCAAGCATACAAATCTAATTGGAATCACGTCATTATCACGATCGATGCAAGCTATGCGTTTAATAAAGTCTGTATAAATCTAGCTTTTACAAATATAGATCATGCATGTTCTGAAATGTCACAAGTATTACATAATGCATATCCAGAAATATATTGATGTCACTTAAAGATGACATGCATATACTTACCGAAATAAGTGAAATCACATCATTCGTACAAAAGAAATTGTATTGTTCAAAAGAAAGTGCAAAAGGAAATGCAAAAGGAAATTTTTTTTATTGATATTTCTCTAACCTCTGTTAACAACTTCAAAAAATTACATTTTTCCTAGCTTCTAGATAGTTGCAGACCAGTGGCTCCATAGCACTGTCGAATTCGTTTAAATAGTTGATAATGATCTATTATTGATAAATAATTATTGAAGCTGCATCAAATAAAATATGAAATTTTTTATTGATATTTCGCTAACCTCTGTTAGTATCTTTAAAAAATTACAATATAATTTAATTACAATTGTAATTTTCTGAAGATGCTAACAAAAATTTGCGAAATATCAATAAAAAAATTTCTCTTTTCTTTGATCCAGCTCGAATAATTCTTTATCGCTAAAATTATTAATACGGAATAAATAATCAAATTTATTTTTAAAATCCTTTAAAGCACTTGCTTATAATTTATGAAATTGATTATAATTAATTGTTTATAATTTATGTTTATGAAATCTTAGTCATTTTATTACGTTTTAGTTTTTAAATTTTCAGATGAAATTTGAGCATCAAACAGAAATTGATTTCGGTTAGTTATTTTGTTTTTCTGTTATGCTTATTATTGTATTTGTTCAGAGAACAGATGTGCGGAAGCAGAACGGATTATGAAAAAATTTCCCGATCGCGTCCCCGTATGCTTATTGCACTTACCTTTATTTCTTAAGTCTTCTTTTTAAGGTTATAGTCGAAAAGCTTCCTAATTCAAATATACCAAAAATGGACAAAAAGAAGTTTCTGGTACCCGCGGATATATCAGTTGCCCAGTTCATGTGGATAATCCGTAGACGAATTGTGTTGAGTAGTGAACAGGCAATTTTTCTCTTCATTGACAATTCAGTCCCTCAAGCCAGGTACTAAATCTAATACAAATTTTCGTAACTCAAACTGCAATAATAATGAAATTTTAGTTTTTTAGTTGATACAATTATATCTTGAATATCAAATGAATTCATATCCATTTATCCTGAATTTTATTCTCATCTTTATTTCAAGCATTTTCGTTATATTTTAATGAAAAATATAATTGATGTGGTTGGTTTTGGTATAGAATATTCTATAATGAAAAAATAAAAGTATTATATGTATTCATCGTTAAACAGCTTATCTATATTTTGAAACCAAGAGCATATTTTCATTGCACATTTTTAATGCGTCTTAATATTTATTTTTTATTTGCCTTTGTAGAGACTTTCTCCGAGAATATGATTTTGAATTTTCGCATTTCAAAATTTTTGAATTTTCGCAAACACTGAAGATTGGCATCTTCATTGTTTCGTAGAGGCAAATCGCATCGGAGAAAATTCAAAAATAATCTATTTTTCTTATTTTTTCTCGAAGAAAAAGCCAACTAATGATTTATATTTATAGAAAATATATATTAATAGCATTAATATAATTAATAATATATTATTAATAATATATCATTAATAAAATATAACTTTATAACTTTAATTTGTAATTTGTATTCCTGATTTATAATAATCATTATTTTCAATCATCAACCGTGAGTTTTGCCTACGATGGAAGTCAATTTCTTTAGTTAACCCCTTGATAAAGGCATTTCACAAATGTACCATAAATGTACATGTAAATGCTTGGAGAAAAGTTGTCTAAGCAGTTTAACATAAACGACTGATACGCATAAACTGTAAGATTAGCTTGTAAAAATGTTAATGACATTGTAACGTATTATATATCCATCTTTAAAGTATTAAAATATTACTTTATTTTAAAATAAAGTAATCATTCGTTGGATTCAAGTAACCGATTGATAAAGGCTCAGCTCATGCGATATGTAATGCTTAATAGTGTCAAGGTACAACTTTAATATGCAAAACAAACCATTTATTAACGTTAAATTTATTAATGTGTACCAGTAATCAGAACAGTTATCTGAATCTACTTATTAAAAAATATTTTATTTTTGATTGTGACATGTATTAATCGATAAGAAATTAGCTTTTTATTTTACTAACATTCGACTATAGCGTGTCCTTATTAAGACTATCGACATTTTTGAATGTTGCAGTAGTCTAATAAACACTGGTCGCAATAGTCTACAGTTCCGAAAATAAAAAAACTAATTTTATTTTTTCTTATCGATAGATACACGAAACTATCAAAAAAATACAATCGATTGCAAATATTGATATTTTTTAATATCGTGAGTCTACGTATATTAAATTATCTATAAATTAAACATTGATAAATAAAAATAAAATAATAAATAATTTTATAATTTTATAATTTGTATCAAGTTAAAATTTAAAATAAAAGTCATTTATTTTATAAATAACAGACGAATTAAACAACAAATTTAATAAGAAAAATAATAACGTTGTATTAATAATACATATCTTATACTATATTTTAATTAAAAATAAATATTAATAATTATAAATAATAAATAATTATATAAGATTTTATACAATTAATATTTATCAGGTTAAAATTGAATATTTAAAATTAAAGTCAATTGTTATGAATTGACTACTATATAGTAGATTGACTACTATTATTTCCGAAATCTTTGACACGTTTTTTCATATTCGGCTGTTTATTCAGACAAAGGAGACTGTTGTATATGTAGGTGTTGACATAATGATTGAAGAAGTCGTGGACGTTTTTTTATGAGCTTTAGTCCCGAAAATGCCTTTGTGCGAAATTGATAGTATATAAATTTTTGTCAACTCTAATCGCTAATCGATTGTCAAAATATATAATCAATTATATTAGTCAAATATAATTTAGATTTAAATTATAGAATTTTTAAAATTCAATTTTTATGAATTGATAAGTAGTAAACGATGTATCAGAATTAAGACTAGAGGTTATCTGAAAGATAGTCTCGTTGTTGACACATACAAAACATAAATTAAGTTAAAATTAAATTTAAACTTAATATATAAAAATTAATTTAAGATTAAATTGCTCAGATTATTATATCTTAGAAAAACTATTTATACATTAGATTTTGTATTGAAAAGATTTTTACTATATTTTTAAATAAATATAAATTATATTTTAACCTCTATTTTTATAATGTTTAGTTCGACTATGGGCCAGCTTTATTCAGAGTTTAAAAACGATGACGGGTTTCTTTATATTGCTTATAGCGGCGAGAACACCTTTGGAGCTAGCATCTAAAAGTTGGCAACTATATTCAAAATATTTAACATTACTATAAAAAATGTTATTTCAAGACTTAACAGTTATAGTAG
The DNA here is from genome assembly GCA_012934845.2 of Pomphorhynchus laevis. Lineage (NCBI taxonomy): Eukaryota > Metazoa > Acanthocephala > Palaeacanthocephala > Echinorhynchida > Pomphorhynchidae > Pomphorhynchus > Pomphorhynchus laevis. Next base: position 208,021 of record WNNJ02001876.1, read on the forward strand.
TCTACTGTATTCGTTTAGATGTAGCTTAAAAATATAATTGTTGTCTCATTATATTCCTAAATCATCAAAAATACAAATTATGTAGAATATAATAAGCCTTAAGGAAAAGTTTCAAATTTTTTATCAGTTTTATAAAAATTAACCATGTAATTATAAACGTCTTAATTGTTAACTTATTTACATCTATACTTAACGCAATTGAATAACATCATAAATCAAAAGCTACTAAACATTAGGACGTTGTGGATTAGGATTATCTGTTTGGATTGCAACGAGTACAATTCAATGTATCCGTTATGGCCGATGATACTGGAAAGAAGTTTGGCTTTAGTACCACAGTAAAGAATAATTCCGTTGCATTGGAATTGAATGTGCATATTCCCTACTTCCAAAACAGGGAATTAATTAAAATATAAAAACTTTAAATATGAACTTAGAATACTAATTTTACTAATTTTGGTAAATAAACGAAATTGTACTGTAGGAATAATACAAAAAGGGAAGATATAATTCGTCTTCTCATTGCTTTCCGCCTTGTAACTTTCTATATCCCTTAATTTCTTAACCTTCCTTTTCTTGATAATTCTCGTCCTGATTACTGTTCCTTGCGTGCCTGTAATTCCCTTCTTTTACATGTACCAAACTACTCCACCTACTTTGGAATCCGTTCCTTCCTGGGGTCTGTTCCTCTATCGTGGAATCATCTGCCCATTCATATACACTAATAAACCCCAATGCCGAGCTTCAAACGTCAAATCCGATCCCATTTAAACAATTTATCTGCTTTACTTTTTTATTTTTTGTTAGTGGATATGTAAGCGTGCAGCTGGCACGCGTTCGCCACGTTAAATAAATTAGTATTAGTATTAAGCGTAAGTGTAAATACTCTATAAATAAGTATATTATTAATAATCTCGAAAAATCTCCGAAAGGATTAAATATCAACATAATATGTAACTTATTTTATTAATCAAAATTCAAAAGCTAAAATTTAAAATGAAGAGATTAATTACGATGATTATGAAGGACTATTATAAATTATTATAATTTATAAATATAATTATAAATAATTTATTTTATAATTATATACGTAGACTCAGTTAGCTGATTTAATTCAAAGTATCCGCGCTACATTATTTTCATTTGATAATACAGCAATGTGTCACATGGTCAAAACACGAGGGGTATTCTTCTAAATACATTAAATTAGTGGCATACAGTCTCACATGGTCATTCCATTGCACTAAAAACATTATCACATGGTCGTTGCTCAAGGCTAATTAGATTATTATACAGATCAATTTGATCATGAAATTGTCTTCCAGGCCAAGTAGTGAGATCCGATCTAAAGCTATAGGTCCATTATTCAATATTTTATATTATAACGAGAACTGCCTACGTATTCCTTGAAATTTGTGTACAATTTTGTGCGCAAGCAATTTTTGGGTACGGCTAAGTATCACTAATAATCCGTATTCTGTTAAATTACGTTAGAAGCGTCCGAAAAATGATAGCGTCCGATTAAAATGATTATTATAATTTATAATATAAATCATTATTATAACTATAATCATTATATAATTATATAAAACCGGAAATGATAATTTGACGAAACTCAAACAGAGAATATTTAATAACTGCTTGGATTTATTAAAATGAATAAAAGAAGTTAAAAACATTTAAAATTGAATTTTAAGTTGAAAATTTTAATTTGACGAAATTTAAAAACGAGTAAAAATAAACAGTCATTGAAGGAAAGAGTGAATTATTTTTTATATATTTCCAATTGATAGAGCCTTTTTGCCACTTTATTGAATTAAGATGTTTTTTTTATTATCAAGGAAAATTTTCAGTTCGGAGAATAAATTTATTCCGAACGTAATATTACACGAAATGTTTTTATGAAAAAGTTTAAATAGACATTTCTAGATAATTCTATTGGAAATTTAATATTGATAATTTTTATCAAATTTATATTTGGTAATTATAAAATAATGATTTTATATTTGATAAAAATTATTTAACACGTCATTATTATTAAATTATAGAGTACACTCGAAAACAATTTTTCGTACAAACAATTTCTAGTAACCTTTTAAAAGTGGTTTATTGTAATGACTTAAATGATAAGTAACGAATCATCTTTATCAAGTTGTAGATTTTATTAAATTGCAAATTAGAGATAAACCTCAACTTTTATTACTTTATAAATATATTTTCATTATTATACATTTTAACTATGAATAGCTTAAATATATAAATATATATATTTATATATTTATATATAAATTAAATATACACAAATTTTTTAATATATATTTATCTTTTTATAATATTTTATATTTTTTATAAAATTATATATATTTATATCTCTAATATAGAGAATACATTTTGCTTACTTATGATATTTATTCAGTTATTTGAATGAATTGAATGTTTCAACTCAAGGATTCGTATGTAAAAATTGCCTTACAAAAAGGTGCCCAAATTATATATCAGAAAACAGTGAAATGTCAATAATATAATTGCATGTTTGATTGACAATGGAAAAAGCTCATATTTCCATTTATATAATCAACGTATTATATTTAAATTTACAAAAATTTATTAGCACGAACATTCGTGCATACCAAACAACTTCAAATATCTTTAATCAATAACGCTTTACAAACTATAGAATATTTAATGAAATTATACTTTTTAAAGCACATTTCACCTACACAAGATCTGTGATAATTTATTTGACGTTTCGGTCAATCTCAGTGTCCCTTTTCATGAAAAAGGGACACTGTAAATATTATATTATATACTATTTTATATTGAAACAACATACAGCTTCAACATTTTTCTCAAGTTTTGGTGCTTTTTGCATGTGAGAAAATTTCTAAAATTATTGATCCAATAATTTAATCGATAATTTGATAAATTCGTCAAATATAATATTTTAATACTTCATTAAATATGTGAAATGTAAGGATGTTAAACTGCTCAATGCTTTAATCCTCAGTATGTGTCTGCAACTTAGTGTACGAATATCGTCACGAGCTAATTGCAACAATATCTAAACAACAACATCATGCGCCGACATTAGTACTCAATGGAACATCAGGAAGCAGGCATTGAACACTAACATATTAACATGATGTAATACTTGGATAAACTATGTAGAATCCAGCTAGTCGTTAAAAAGTTGCACTAAATGTTTCTGCGAATTTGTAGACACCTTACCGGTCTAACCTTTTTCGAAATAGATTTCTAGAGCCGGTCATTTAATCTGTGAAATGTAAGGATGTTATACTGGAATATAAGGATGTTATATGCTTCAATCCTAAATTAAATTTTAATAAATAATTTAAAATCGTTTAAAAATATTACAAAAAACATATTGTTAAAATATTCTGGTAATAATTTTGTTCGAAATGATGTAAGATTCATTGTAGATATGATAGTTTCAAATTTGAAAGTAAGGATCAGAAAATATTATATAATAAAAAATATTAAATAATAAAAAAAATAAAATTTCGTTGGTTCTATAAACAAATTTGGAATTTTTCAATCATTTTAAGTATAAAAACAATGAATAAAAAGTGATGCTTATTCAAAGACGCATTGATCATTGTTGAATTGTTCATGTAATTCTTAAAACGCAGAGCATGTAATTTTTACTTTGTGATTCCCTGCTTAGCAGCTAGCTGATGATAACATTTTATCTTGCAGCAATCACATGTTACGTAACTGTGCAGCATAGTTTACTGCAGTTCTATAGTAATATAACCTATTTATCATAGACGACGAGAGATGGAGTGATTAATCAGGTCAATTTCTTATTTTTGCTATTTAAATTAAAATTTGTCGACAACTTTTGCTTTGAAATTCATGTTGGATTGTGCAGCTCAACTAGTCTTATCTTGCATAAAAATATTATCTTAGGCAGTAATGTTACGTATTTACCTAGTATATCTTGATGATATTGTTTATTCGTTGCAAATTTCTTATTTGAATTTTGTAAGTAAAATACTTTGTAGACGAAATATACTAACGTAGTATTCGGATTTGTCGTATAAAAAATAAATTTGAATTTGCTGTGTACACATCATCAGTGCTTTAGTGACCTTGTACACATAAAATTTTTATAATAATTACTATTTCTTGTAAATTACCGAATTATTTTACAACTCGTATTAATTATTTGATAGTTTCTTCAAACTAGAAATTATCGAAAAAAAGGGAAATTAAAATTTTAGAATCTTGTTTGAATGTTGAAATTTAAAGTTTTTGCAAATTGTTTAATATTATTTTATATTAATAAATAAAATTATTAATATAAAATTATTTTCTCTATTAAATTTCCATTACTGAAATTTAAAATCTCAACGCTCAAATTCCGTTGTAATGTATTTCGGTGCTTTGTGTTTTTTCCAAGTTTGCTCATCAAGACCTATAAAGCATTAAAATAGACAATTATTTTCTTTTGCTCTAAAACAATCTTATTCATTTTTTCTTTGTTCTGCAAAATAATTGTTAATTTTAGAAGGCACTTTACTGCCTTCACTTTTAAAAGGCAAAATTTAATACCTGTACTTTAAAAGGTACGATTTATAAATTACACTTTTATATTTAAGTCCTTAAATATAATTACTTATACATTTACATCGTCTATTATTTATTAGTAAAAATTGACTTTATCTTAAATATCAAATATAAAAATTGACTTGATATAACTATAAATTGTATATTATCTTATATAATTATTAATTATTCATCTTTATTTTTATTTATACATCGTATAAAATAAGTAGACTCAGTTATATGATTTAAAAATATTGTGAATATTAAAAAATAAAATAATTATATTAGTATTTGAATATATTTAAATATATGAAGATATTGTAAATTATTGAATTTTTATATAGAGTGTCCGCATTAAATATTGATTCTGAAATAATAAATTCATAAACTATTTAAACCTTTGTTTTTACACAAATTCTGTCACATTTTTATAAAATTTGATCTTATTCTATAAAAAGTTATTTGATTGATAGACTTGCTGTGAATAGAGCTGAAGTAAAATATATTTGAGCCTCCAGGGAGCACAAAGATTGCTAAAGAATGCTTTTTCAGAGATCATGTGTTCTTGAAGAATCACAAACTTACCTAACTGATATATTTCTTGATTAAAATTTGTTCAGCAGTTTGTGATCGATAGAAATTCCATTAAAGATTATTTTATTGTATAAATGAATCATATCAGCTAACTGAGTAATTTTCCACTATCAAAATTGATCCTACCATTAGGTTATGGAGGAAGTTTGTCAATATGTGCGGGGGTATGTACAAGTAATGATCGTTTTGACTGATCAGCGTTATTTAAACTGTTCTGAGATTATTTCATTGTCTTATAATTCATCGGCAATTTACATGGCTCAAGGGATATAACTGAATATGGCATTTCTCCGTCATTCAAAATTTTTGATTGAAATTTGTCGTAAACGGGTAACAGGCCTTAAGCAGCATCTGAATCGTTATTTGCACATATGGAATAGGTGCATCACAGCATCGGTATGTAGATTCTACTGACACGTTCTTGTTGAGACTAGCTTCTGGCTCGAATAGGCGTTCCTCATGTTCACATGTTTCTTGTTGGATGTGGTAAAAGGCCAATATTGGAAGCCGATCGAGTGAAGCTAGCATGGCTTTTGCGTTGCCCCGCATTAGCGCGATCGAGATGGGCTGATGTAATCGTGTGACCGTCTTAGAGTATCCCATTCCGCTTGTACGGCTCATATTTTTCGCAACCCGCTTAATCACATTGTTTCCTTCGTCGTTCCATCCACCAAAGGTCTCGACTACGGCGGCTGAAAACATGTATCCCGCATCTTCGACTCTGTCTCTATATTTCCTATTTTTTACATTGACAGCGTACGACGTGGCAGCGGCGAGTTGTACGGTGACGGCGGAATGACGGTATGCGGCTTGTTGGGGAGGTCGGTGACTCCAAAGTCGAACTGCAAGTGAAAAGTCCCTATAAAAACGGATTTCTGCCGGGCGTCCGCGTAGGACCGAGATAATTTCTGGCACTTCCAGGGATACATCCACACGGGCTGATTGTGCGACTGCAAATACCACGTCACGGATGGCATTATCCATCCGTGACGTGGATAAGGGATGGTGTAGACCTCCCTTATCCGCCATACGCATGCAGCGTTCGCATCGATAATCCTTTTTGTACAAGGAAATCCCAAGCCACATTCGGGTTAGGACGCAGAACTGTCGTGGAGTTAGTTCCGTTCCAGATTCCTAATTTGGGACGGCGCTAAGCCAAGCCCCAGCCTTTGACTATGACACTGCGTGTAGTCGGGCCCGGTCTATTTCGCAAGACGATTGTAACAGCTGGGTCGAGGCAAGATTATCGATCAGCCGTGAAGTCGATGATTGACCGCCCTCCGTGGACAGTATGAAGTTTGAGCCCATCTTTGTTCTTAGGGTTACCAATGCCTCAGAATAGCCAGGAAATAGTAAAGCATTCAGACTGTATATCTATCCGATTTGCTGCACGCTATGGATAAATGCGCTCTGAGCGTGCGCAGCATTGCATCTTAGACCGAAGCAACACATACGGATAGAGAGTGTCATCTGTAATTTAGTAGCTTCTTGAAGTTGGCACGCGCATATTTTCTGAAAAGCGCTAGCGATTTGCCTGTCAAATGACTGACAAAACATTTTTGTCATCCTTTGATCGACTGTGCGGAGAAGGTGGTTTATCCTTGACGAGGATCCACAGTGTCGAAGTAGAAGATATCCGACTTGAGTGTCTAGCAGCTTGGCCACTACATCAATTGTCTGAACCAATAGTGGAATAACCTCATTAGACAGGTGATTCTCTATGAAAGACTCGTCACCTATGGGTATGACTAGCAAATGCATGCTCCCGGAAGTGTTCTCCGAAACCATCTCAGAAAGTAGGGCCAGGCAAGCGTTTACGGCTTCAGGCATGCCGATGACCTTTGTCTTTCGCCAATTTAAGTGGAGTTCCATCATTTTGAAGCTCGCATCTAGCCAGCCGAGTGCGGATGCAATTGCTGATGGCGTCCCACCGACTATGTCGTCATCCAGATACTTATGTTGAGGTTTATTCCATGTATTTTTGGATACATTTTCAATCGTTCTCTGAATGACCAATAAAAATAGGAACGGGCCTCATGGATCTCCCTGCTGGACTCCTTCGCATGAGTTGAAAGGGTCGAGTGAGCCGAAACATAGGATTGTTTTGCATTTGTACGTGAAATCAAACCAGGGCAAGAGCTCTGGAACGTTTTCTCGGATCTTCACTCGTAACTGTGTTCTGGACACTGAGTTGAATGCGTTTGACAGATCGATATTTACCCAGGTCCTATTGGTGTCGTTGGCGTGTTGTTAGTGGAGTCGTCTAACTTTATGAACAATCCTTTCTACTGCGTTTGGGGTTGCTATTCCTAATTGTGTTGGTTGTTGGAGGCTGGCGAAGCGTTTACGGGGTTGAAGACAGATGCACTTCGAACAGCAGCGGCGAAGAGTTTCGTCGACGGCGAATGAGAGTGATTGATCTGTACAGCTGCCGTACGTAGTATGATTCAGTCTTTGCAGGGGTGTCCGTCCTTGTTCAGATGAGGCTGATATTCCGACTGAAATCAGGCGCTGGGCTGCTTTTCCGTAATTTCCGCGCTTAGCCAAGCTGATACAAGCCAGTTACGACTTACCCGTTCGGTTTGCGATTTGCATTTTTGAGTGGCATTGCTCTCACCGATGCCAAATCTGGTAAGGCGGTTGTCGCGTACGCTCTTATTGACTCGCAAATGTGCTTTTCAACTTTATTTTTGCCCTTTGTAAGTTGTAGGTATCGAGCAACTGAAGCTCGATTTGGCGAAGAGCAGCAACTTTGCCCATGAACCGACATCTCCGATTTGGAGCGCGCGTTTAATGTTGTCACAGAAATGAGTGGCTGCTAGAACCCGTGCTTTAAACGGGATACGTATGATCGTTGGCGATTCTTTTATCCAGCGTGATAAATTGCGCAGGATAAAAGATATAAATTGCGTAATAAATTGCGTAGTTAATTGCGCAGATGTTGGATTGTATTCAGATATGACTTTATTGTAATTAGTTGTGCAAACAGTAAAGTATACGTAGTATCGTCAAATTGTAATCAGGTATTACTTAGTTTTAAAATCACGATTTTTTAATATTAATCTTGGCAAACAAGATTTTCCACAAACGAAGCGAGCGAAATGTATATTCTCAAACTTTTTTTCAGGTCTTAAACTTTTTTAATGAAGTGAATGCATCAGCTTTCAGTAAACGTAATCGATTCTTTAATATCTACTAAATCTAGATTTGTATAAAGAGTACTAAAATCGTATGTATTTATATTTTGAAAATTTATTCCTTTTGTCTGTTCTAAAAATTCTTTTGTAGAATTAATACTGAAATAGTGTTTTATACCAGTATTAATTTCGATTACCTTGCAATATTTTTTAAAATGTGCTTTAATTACTTTAAGTATTTTATTCATATAGACAGAAAGTGGTTTTAATGTACATTTAAACGCACTACATATGAACCTTGGTTTTATTGGATTTTTATGTAATTTTGGATTCCAATATAATATAGGTATAGTTTTATTATCTGATTCAACCTTTATACCCTTTTTATCCATTATAGAACAGTGACTTGTAATAATTGTTTCTAAACTCAACTCACTACGTTCATATGTTGGATTTACATTTAAATCATTAGAATTAACCTCTTTCATTAGTATATCATAATATATATCAAAAGGAATAAATTTTGAAAATTTATTCCTTTTGTCTGTTCTAAAAATTCTTTTGTAGAATTAATACTGAAATAGTGTTTTATACCAGTATTAATTTCGATTACCCTACAATATTTTTAATTTCAGTTTTTCCTACAATATTTTTGAAGTGTGCTTTAATTACTTTAAGTATTTTATTCATATAAACCGAAAATGCTTGAATGTACATTAAAGGATTACATATAAACCTAGGCTTTGTTTCTAGTTTTAATGTACATTTAAAAACACTACATATAAACCTAGACATGTGGATTGCAATATATTGGAAAAACATATCAAATGTTAAAAACTAGGTTTAGGCAACACATATATAATATACAGCATAATAGTCAAACTATATTTCATAAACATATGAGATTAATAGGACATGATATTAAAAACTGTAAATTATTTATTTTAGAACATCTTATTGAAGAAAACAAATCAATATTAAACCAAAAACTTTTAGAACAATAAGATTTTTGGATTAAAACGATTAATTCCGAGCACCCATTAGGATTGAATGACGTTGTACAAGGAATTGGCAGACGTAGTATTGTACATAATAAACAACTATATTATAATAATCCGGTTAAATGCAAGCCAAGAAATCATTGCGATAAAAGGAATAAGAAAAATCGACTTAAAAATATTAAAAAAGATATGCATATAGGATCAATTAGAAATATTAAAACAGAAAGATCTGATTAAAACATAGACAGTTATTGTAATATAAAATACTATAATTGGGCAATAAACGTCGATAATAACAAGAAAAAAATATACACTAACCATAAACTTCATTAATAAGAAAAAACAAAAAATAATATACATGATTTTTCGTGTTAACCACTGGTCTGGGTGTCAGGTCGAGGAGGTAGTGCACGAACCAAACTACTCCAAATATCGTAATCCTGAGCGACAGACCGAAGTTCCATTTCAGATAGCCTAGGGCGGTCCTCGGCCAGTTTCGATATTTGATCTCAACCGTTTTCGAAGTCTACCTAGAGATCTCTTTCCAGCGAATCCAGCCTGAAAAACCCTCCGAGAAAGGCGATCCCTAGACATCCTCAAAACGTGTCCTAGCCACTTCAGCTGACTTTATTCGATGTGAAGACGAAATGACTCTAATCCGGGTCCATTCTGTAAGGCTTAGACCGGTCACACCGCGGAGGAACCTAATTTCGATCGCATGTATCCGAGATATAATACTTTCGGTCATAACCCAAAGCTCATGACCATAGGTTAAGAAAAGATATTAAGATTGCGTAGTAAACCGAAAGCTTCGCCCGAAGACTCAGCTCCCGCTTCACCACGACAGACCTGTACAAAGAACGCACTGCGTTAGCTACACAAATCTGCTGCTCAATTTCCATGATGTTCCTGCCGTCTCTAAGATACTTAAAATCATCCACATTAGGAAGAACCCCTCCCCCATTCCGGATTTACATTGACACATGAATCCGAGACGAACATATAGATACAGTCATGGAAGTACTAACCAACATTGCCGCCGCTTGACATTCCATCGTAAATCGATCTAGTAGGCATTGTGAGTCTTCAGTACAAGAAGTCAACAAGACAACATCATCTGCAAATGCAGAGATGATATCCTGATGGAATTGAATTGAAGACCGACATTCGTCAGAGCAGCCTGTATCATAATTTTGTCCATGTAAACAAGGAACAAAAATAGAGACAACGGACAGAATTGACGAAGACTAACGCCTACTAGAAATGATTTAGACTTCCTACCTAGAATACAAACACAACTCATACTTTGTTCACACAAAGAATCCACAGCTACCCGAAGATAGTGTAGTACTCCATACTTACTTTGTACTTCCCACAACCTCTCTCTCGGAGCTTAATCGAACGCCTTCTCCAAATCTACAAAACACATGTAGACGGTTGAGCGAACGCCCAAGATCGTCAAAGGATAGTTGAGAGAGTAAAGATCTGATCCGTAGTTCCACGATTTGGACGAAAGCCGCATTGTTCTTCCTACAGCGTCTACTGATTTATCTGACAAAGTTGCCTTATAAGGCAACTTCTTCAGTTGGACAAAATCTCTAACTGTTGGTGTCCACCAAGCAGTTCGAGTATTTCCTCCGCGACAAGCACCTAATGCCTTCGAGCCACAACTTTTAACAGTTGCTTTGGTAAGCGACGATCTAAATATCTCCATTTCTGATAAATGCTCTTCACCTTTTTTGGCAACTGAGACAGTCCTGCCAAATGTAGCCAGAAAAACGTTCTTTGACAGAAACAAATGATAGGCGCTCCCAGCACGCCCTCACATAGCGTTTGGGTTTGCCAGGCTTGTCTAGCATCCGATCCGGCCATCGAAGTTTACTAACTACAAGGTAGTGATCGGTTGACAGCTCAATCCCTCTTTTCAGACGAGTGCCCAGAACATAGTGTCGCAGATCAGATAAAACGATTACAAAATCGATCATTGATCTTTGACTGAAAGAATCCTGATGCCATGTGCATTTGTAGCTCCTTATGTTCAAACATGGTGTTGGTTATGCACAAATTGTTACGAGAACAAAAGTGCGAAAATTCAACACCACTCGCATTCAGATCGAAGAGTACGTTCCTCCCCAACACTCCCAGACAAAGCCGAAAATCGAGCGAAATGGAGGGCTAAATCTCACATAGCCGACCCTGCCTCAAAGCGGGACAAAGGCTGAAGAATAAGAAGAAGAAATAATAAAATAAATAATTGTTTTTAGATTTTCTATAATTTAAATCAAGTTAAAATAAAAAATTGAAATTTAAAATAAACGTCATGTTTATGAATAAACTAATAAATAACAGACGTTGTATCAGAATAAGAATTAGAGGTCATTAGGAGGAACTCCTATGCTGTCAGGTTTCGGCCCCTAACTTCTCTACCCAACATAGCAGCGGGGCCAAATACATGCTATCTAGTATCTTATTCTAATACAAAGTATATTATTGTAAAACATGTAAACCAGACGCGAAAGAATGATGAATGCCGTGTCGTCATCACAATGACTCATCAGTGCCAGATCCCTCCCACTACTGGATGCAGAAGAAGTCTGGCAGACGGCAATCAATGAATGAATCAATGTGAATGATGTACTAGAAAATTACTAGCAACATCATCGAGTACTAAATCAGTATTACAGCTTCACCAAAAAAGGATCATTAGCAAAAGCACTGGCAAATGCCAGCGCAGGTCTCTTTAATATCGGCTAACTTTTATTTAAGGAGAGTTAGACAATTCCGCGTGAATTTCTTGTAAAACCTGTAAGCCAGACGCGAAAGAATGACGAATGCTGTTTCGTCATCACAATAACTAATCAGCATGACTGGATCTGGCACTGATGAGTCATTGTGATGACGAAACGGCATTCGTCATTCTATCGCTTCTGGCTTACACGTTTTACAAGAAATTCACGCGTAATGGTCTCACTCTCCTTAAAGTATATTATTTATTATCCATCCATAAAAATATTCTACTCAAGAGTTTAAATTTATTCTTTATATTATTGTGTTGATTTATATATTTTACTATTTTCTGTTTGATGTTTTTTATAGTAACCTAGTTTAAAATATGTATCTATTAAATTATTTAAATGATTTTGAAGAAAACCAATATCATTAGATATTGTTGCAATTTTAAAATTTATATTATTTAATGTATTATATTTTATATTATATTGTATGCATGAATGCTCATGTATCACATCTAGATATACACCTTCTTTATCATTAATATTGGTTTTGTTAAGAATAAGGCTTTCTGGATAAATGTGTTCACCAATTGAAAAAAATTATTAGAATTAAATACACATATATCATCAATGTATCGAAACATATATTGCATATATTTATACTGTTTAGATTTAGTTTTTACAGAGTTATGAACAAATTCATATTCTATAAAGCTTCAAAACAAGTCAGCTATAATTGGGTTACTGTTACCACCCATTAGAACACCTTTTACTTGTCTAAATATAGATGTCCCTACTTTTAAATAATTTTGATATAGGCGTTATAATTATTATAACATATATATGTATATCTTTTTTCGAATATAAGATTAATTAATTTTACTAACGCTTCGTAAATATCTACTAAATCTAGATTTGTATAAAGCGCACTAAAATCGTATGAATTTATATTTTGAAAATTTATTCCTTTTGTCTGTCAAAAAATTCTTTTGTAGAATTAATACTGAAATAGTTTTTTATACCAGTATTAATTTCGATTACCTTACAATATTTTTTAAAGTATGCTTTAATTAATTTAAGTATTTTATTCATATAGGCAGAAAGTGGTTTTAATGTACATTTAAACGAACTACATATGAACCTAGGTTTTATTGGATTTTTATGTAATTTTGGATTCCAATATAATATAGGTATAGTTTTATTATCTAATTCAACCTTTATACCCTTTTTATCCATTATAGAACAGTGACTTGTAATAATTGTTTCTAAACTCAACTCACTACGTTCATATGTTGGATTTACATTTAAATCATTAGAATTAACCTCTTTCATTAGTATATCATAATAAAGCTTTTTGCATATGAAGACAAAGTTATTACTAGCTTTATCAATAGTTGTTATTAGATAGTTATCCTTTAATTTAGTAAGTTCTTTATACATATCTTTATTAATTTTATCTTTCCTTTTGTAATTGTTTGTTATTTTCATTTTATTTTTAATGTTATCAAATTATATAATCTTTCCAAATGTTTATCTTAGATATATTCGAGCTTTCACTATTAATCAGCTTACTAAAGTAATCATTTAAGTTATTATATAACGAATTTAATATTTTATGTTTATCGTTGTTATTATTTAATATATATTTATACCCTTTTGATATCAGCTTTCTTAATTCACAATTTTCAATTAATTCTGGATTATGGGTACATATATGTTTATTTATTTTATCAAAACTAAGACTTTTACAATTGAATTCTGTTTCCATTATGTTTCTAATATTATCGTTACGTATTGATTTTAATTCTTTATTATAATTACAAATTTTTCGTCCTAATGATGGTAGGATTTTATACCTTATTTTAGGAATATATTTACTTAAATCTGACCCTAGTATTTCATCTTTTAGAATTATTTTAAAGTCCGTCTAAATTAATGTTATCTATACATTTATTAATTAAGTTTATGGTTAATGTATATTTTCTATTGTTATTATTAACATTTATTATTAACATAACATTTATTATTCGCCATAACGCGGTCCGGGACACTATAGCATCAGCGCTAAGCTAAGTTGCTCACAACGTTGGGATTGAACCGGAGTTATCGAACGTTCCCGAGAGCACCCGTTTTGAAAATCTAGCGACTACTACCAAACAATGTGCCCGTCTGGATATTGTCCGCTCCGGTTTACACGGATCTCGATTCGAGCGGACGTTCTTCGACGTCAATGTCTTTTCTTCTCATGCTCAATCGAACACAATACGCAGTCCTGACAACGCTTTCGATTATAACGAAAAAAAGAAAAAAATCCAAGTACCTCGAAAGAATCTGAAGGATAGAAAATAGCTCCTTTATCCCGCTCGTCTTTTCAACATCAGGAGGTTTCAGTAAAGAAGCTAGTATGCTAGTAAAGACTATTGCGACCGCTTTAGCTCAACAAGGACACATACGCTACAGTGATATAGCTATTAGACTAAAAAGAAAAATAAGCTTCGAAATTGCTCGGTCAATATCGGCCTGTCTCCGGAGTCCACGGTCAACACGAGGTACTCCCATGCGTAGTACATTCAAACACCCAGCCGACTCGTCTTCGTAGCTGTATCCAGTATCCAATTCAGCAGTTTATTGCTCGACATTTTTGGACCCATGTGCGGGTAGCCTTGATTGTATGCTTTACTAAAACAAATTTTTCCGTTTAAAAAAGATTATTATTAACATTTATTATTAACATTTATTGTACTTCTGCCAATTCTTTGTACCACGTCATTCAATCCTAATGGGTACATGGAATTAAGCGTTTTAATCCAAAAATCTTCTTTTTCTAATAGTTTTTGATTTAATATTGATATGTTTTCTTCGATAATATGTTCTAAAATAAATAATTTACAGTTTATTGCGGTGGGAAAAGCGGTGGCGGGAACAATACAGTTTACAGTTCGCATATTTTCTGGACAACGCCGGTTAAGCTTCTTCACAATTTAAACACTTGGGTGGGGAGATGCACTTCCTGCCAACTTGCGGGCAATTCGTTAGGCCGCATACCTCACAAGACTTCTTCTTAACACATTCGGAGCCCCAGTGGTTACATTCGTGACAAGTATTTCGTCAGTGCTTATAAGTTTAAACATTAAGTTATGCCCAGAAAGGGGTTACATGCGGCTTTTGCTAGGGTCTCAGCATTATCAATGGAAGAGGACGCAAAAGCTATCGGAAGTGAGATGCCGTTCTTCCCAGTCATGAACCGGCCTGCAATTTGCTTGAGTTTACACGATATTCTCCGAAAGGCTTTTAGGATATCCTCTGGTGATCTATTAGGTTTTACGCATTTGCTGGTATCTTTCTTATTCAATTTATGTTCAATGTCAAAGATGACTAAAGATGACATTAGTATAACTGCATATTCGTGAGAAATGTCTGTTTGCATTAAAGCTCGAATGAACTTCTCAACCAATGCATGTCGCAATTCAGTTACTTCATGCATGCAGATTCTAGAGGTACGAAATGAGTATTACCATTTCCATTGTACCTAGTGAACCAGTCCAGAAAATGGCTATAACCGATCCAGATGACTAACTTCAATTAAACGCTCAATTAATTTTATCCATAGTTTGACTTTCACTCCTGTTGTGTTAGACATTATATCTGACTTACCTATTAATCAACCTAGAACCTCAATATTTGAAGTACTAATCATCAAAAGCTGCCTAAATTCAAGTAAGCACTATCGTGAAGTAATAAATTTGTTTTCGACAGTATCACAAAATATCAGAATTTCAGTCCTACGTCCCGATATAGCCTACAAAATGGTATCGTCAGCACACCATCTTTGTAAAATATTTAGAACCTTATTTTGGATTTGACATATTAATAATGGAAGAGTTAAAACTGCAAGAGCAACCATAGCCAAAGAATCTCCTTGCGTGAAACCCTGCAGCAGTATTGAACCAATACCGGTAAACAAAGTGGCTGATTGTGAGTATTTATTGGAATGAACTGTGTTGTGATTAGGAAAAACTTGCTTTAGTTTTGCAAGGACCACCATTTTGATTAATTGAATTGAACGTATTAGTAGAATCAACTGTAAGTAGACACAATACAAACTTGAATGAAACTCGTCTGATATATAATGAACCACAAACTCAATGCCACTCTGTTGCTACTCACAGAGTTGAAAATTTTCCATAACATCTTGTATTTTGGCTTTATTCAGATTTAATATTGCTTTGCTAATGGTCCTTCACTCTACCTGACATATGCCTATAGGACTAATTACTGTTTTTCAGTTGAGCTATTAGTCGTCCGGTCACGGATGCTTTTAGTGTGTGACATTATTTTATATGTTACCAATCTGATTGAGAAGGCCGCTAGAACATCAGCCAGCATCATTGAATGATTTTCGAATTACGTGAGCATTAATCTCCATATATTTGAATTTAAAGCCTGATAGGCCTGCACCTCCCTGAGTTTTCATAGCAGCTGTCACTATATCATTAGAGTCAATGAATGAAAATAATACATGGTGGAATCTCACTTCGTTGTTTAAATATCTGGTCAACTGAGCATCTTTATATACATTTGATGGACTTGGCCGCAGATCACGTAGTTTGACCTTGACTGTAGCTGCTCTGATTTTCTCATGAAAGCTAAGCGCACATGAGTCATTTTTCATTCAAGAAAGGGTATAAATATAGACTAAATAATAACGGTACAAATAAAATTTACAATTCGTCATATAATAACCTTTTAATTTGGTAAGCTAATTAATAGTAAAAGCTTAAATACATTTAAAATTAAAATTCTTTTTAAAAATGAATCAAAATAATAAACAATTAAAAAGATGAAAGATAAAATTAATAAAGATATGTATAAAGAACTTTCTAAATTAAAGGATAACTATATAATAACAACTATTGATAAAGCTAGTGATAACTTTGTCTTTATATGCAAAAAGCTTTATTATGATATACTAGTGAAAGAGGTTAATTCTAATGATTTAAATGTAAATCCAACATATGAACGTAGTGAGTTGAGTTTTGAAACAATTATTACAAGTCACTGTTCTATAATGGATAAAAAGGGTATAAAGGTTGAATTAGATAATAAAACTATACCTATATTATATTGGAATCCAAAATTACATAAAAATTCAATAAAACCTAGGTTCATATGTAGTGCTTTTAAATGTACATTTTAAAAGAAGTAAATTATATTATTTTGAGAGGTAAATTATAATGTTTTAAATGAAAAATCAACATACGAACGTAATGATTTATGTTAATAAAAATTATTACAAGTCACTGTTCTATAATAGATAAAAGGGTATAACAGTTAAATCAGAAAATTTTTTGCATGAGCATTCACGTACGCCATATAATATTAAATATAATACATTAAATAATAAAATTTTAAGAATTGCAACAATTTGTAATGATATTGCCCTTCTTCAAAATCATTTAAATAATTTAATAGATGAGTATTTTTTAATTTCAAACAGAAAATAGTAAAATATATAAATCAACGCAATAATATTAAAAATAAATAAAAAATCATCATCTGAAAATTATTACGGATGAATAATATATATTATATATAATATATAATTAATTTATAAATATATAATTTATATATATTTATATATAATATATAAAATATATTTATATTTTATAATATAATATTATATATAATATAATTTATAATTATATATTAATATATATTATTATATATTATAATAATTTATAATATAATTAAAAATAAAAGTTTGAGATAAGTAACATACAAAATAAAAAGTTTGATATCTAATAAACATACAAGCAATGTTGGATTATGTAATTTCGGATTCCAATATAATATAGTTCTTACAATGATTGACTTCCAGACGATTAGCTTTCAGGCGCTCTCACTTCGCACGCGCGCCTTCGCTCGTACCACCGCCGATCAAACAATCACGACCTGAGGCAAGCCTTCGAGCTCTTTGTCCAATGAATCGAAAAGAATTTCAACCATAATTGTCATGACAAGAAGAGTCCCGTCTAGCGGGGTCAAATGCTGTGCTTGCAACGGACAACATGCAGTATGTAGAGGTTGCAAATGTCGTAAAGCGCATAGACAGTGTATCAACTGTTCCGCCACTAATTGCCAGAACCGAATCATTTTCCAACAAGGTTGTTCCGCTTCGCAACAGATCGATCCTCCATCGGTTCAATTAGTTGATAACAATAACGGTAACACGTTAACAAATCAATATCATGAAATCGCTTTCGTCAATGAATCGCATCAACTAGTTCAAATTTAGTTTCTAACGTGGACACGGCGTATAACGAGGTAATACATTGGAGACCCGATTTAGTGCAACTTCCACGATGTGCCGCCAGCAATAAGGTAGTAGAAATTTTGCCATCTCTTTATCGGTCCGTAGCGCACAGAGAGTCTGGGGAGGACATGGCTTTAAATGCGGCAACAGTCTTTGACAGATGTGTGTTACAGAAGCTCCTTCCAAGAAGGTATCTTTCATCAGAAAAATTATTGAAAGGATAATCAGTTTATGGTCGGAGGGTCGTCTTTCCGAACTGTTTGATGAAGCTCGAATCTTGCAGACTTGTAGTGCTCCGAGGCATGGTGTGAATGTTCAGAAACAATGGATAAAACAATACTGTCAGCTGATCTCAAGAGGAGAGATAGGTATCGGCACATCCGTCATAGAAGGCAATTATTCGAGCGGTACGCTCAAGCCATATGATGTTGTTAATAATCTTACAGTTCATGATCAACTTCAGAAATTACATCCAAGCCCAGCTCACATTAGGAATGAAGCGTTACTTGGTGAGCCCTACCAGATTCTAAAGAACACCATGCGTCGTTGTTTGCCGAAATTGATGGAAACTGGATAGTACGCGCTGCAAGAAGGACGCATGGAAGTGCAGGACATTCAGGACTGAATGCAGTAGCTTGGAAAACCATGCTGACTAAATTTGGTGTCCATTCAAGGAACCTTGCTGACTCTGTCACTGCCTTTGCAATCCGACTAGCTACTGAGCAGATTCCCGAGCATGTGCCCGAACCCTTCGTTGCATGTAGGATGGTCGCTATTAGTAAACGAAATGGCGGTATTCGACCAATCATTGTGACGGATGTGACACGGAGGATCATTTGCAAAGCAATCATGTGCTGTGTCAAAAGTAATCTTCAAGATGTTGCGGGTGTAACCCAACTGTGTGCATCGCAAAGAAGGGCACTAGAACATGCGATCCATAGCTTACGAGATGCTTTTCTAGGAAACCCACAAATGGGCATTCTCGCTGTGGATGCGAAAAACGCATTCAACAATTTAAACCGAAAGAGCATGCTTCATAACGTGCGCTTCACGTGCCCGGCTTTGATAAGAGTATTGTCAAATTTATACTCATGTGATGCGACGTTGATTTTGGAAGATGAAGTAATGTGGTCTCGTGAGGGTGTAACACAGGGTGACCCATTAGCAATGGCAGCTTTTGCGTTGACTTCCTTACTTTAATTTGAGAAATTTCTGATAGGTTTCCTCGTGTGTTTCGGAAATGGTATGTATATGATGCCAATTTTGTCGGGCTACCACTTGATTTACAGGGTGTTTGGACGTTCTTGCGGGAAGTTGGTCCATCATATGGGTACTTTGTAAATGATAATAAAACCAACTTGCTTATGCATGATTATGTGGAAAATAGTTGCCTAAACTTTGGTGACGTGCGGATACAATGTGAAGGGATTGATACCAGTGAATTTGTCAAGAACTTTTCGATCGAGAAGATCAAAAAATGGAGAAATATCCTGGAGCGTCTAGTGGAGGTTGCTGAACTTGACCCCATATAGCTCATGCAGGCTTACAACATTCAATTCAATGGAAATGGACTCAATACTTCCGATGCACGTAAATAGAATCGGAGTTATTAATGCGGTTGCGTGAGCTCATATATGGAAGTTTTTTGGATGCTTTGATGGGGTGTGAAGTCTCCAATACAATAAAGGATGTGATTATAAATCCTTTAAAACTGGGTGGAATCGGCTTATTGGATCCAATTCTTACAACGGATTTGGAATTTGAGAATTCGTTGTGGTCGTGTAGTACCCATAATTCGGGTGTTACTGGAATGGAGCTTCGAAATCTTCAGCAAAAGGTCACGGCGTCAATAAATAATGTGCGACTAAATACTTTTAAGTCGAGAATGGATTGAGCTCTTAACTACCTACCTTCCCCGTCTAACTGGCCACTAATTATAGAACATGCAAAAATCCCTGGGGCATCGGCTTGGCTATCTGCACTTCCTATATCCTCGGAGAATTATCGTTTATCGCCTCAAGAATTCAAGGAAGGCCTTGCTGTGAGATACGGTGTAACCCCTAGAGAATGCCAACGACAAGTTTGTGTATGCGGCGACCCGGTACAAGTCTCACATATGTTATCCTGCAAACGAGGAGGACAGCCAATCGTGCGACACAACGTAATTCGCGATCTACTTTCCAAGGAATTAGATGGTGTATGTCACAGTATAGAAGTTGAACCTGTGTTGACGGATATTCCGCATTATATTGGATCACTACACTGCATGTAGTGATCCGGACGCACGCCTCGACATTGCCTGTATCGGACTCTCATAGAATCGTTTTAAGCGGACATTTTTGATGTCGTTGTCTTCAATCATTTGGCTCAATCGTATTCTCAATCCAGCGCTGTGGCATCTTTCGTTTTCCATTAGTCCCGTAAAAGATCCAAATATGAGGACCGCGTAATCACAGTGAAACTTGGCGTTTTTAAGTCCGTTGTCTTCTCGGCGACTGGATGTGCAGGTTCGGATACAAATCAATTAATTCGTAGATTAGATGCAAGAGTGGCATTATCGTCAGACCTATCCTACGCGGACTGTACCAGAACGATAAGAAGTCGGTTGTCATTCTGTCTGGTGAGGGCTGCATCGCATTGCATTCACGGCTATCGGAGGACGTCGTGATCAAAAATAAAACTTATTAATTTTCGATGGTACGTTGAAGACAATAATAAAATGGACCCATTTGCGGGTAACACAAAATTGTATATTATATTATTGTCTTAAAAAATAAAAAAATTACAGAAATTATATAAATAAAAAAATTCATAATATATATTATTTATATATAATATATAAATAATATATTTTGTATTAGAAGATACACAAAATAATCAAATTTTATAAGATTAAATAAAAATATATTATATTTTTAATATATAATATTAAAAATTTATTTAGAATCATTAGCGGACAATTTTTATGGATGGGTAATAAATAATATACTTTGTATTAAAAAAGGATACATGATAATCAAATTTCATCAGAGGAAATACTTCATTAGTGCGTTTTTGGTACTGCTGCTATGTTGGGTCAAGGAATAGTGGCCGAAACCTGATAACATAACAGTTCCTCTTGATAACCTATAATCTTTATGCTGATGCATCTATTATTTAACATTTAACTTTTTCTGCTTTCATTTTCAATACTAATGTTAATTCATTATTGCTAATTTATTCTTTAACATTAAAAATAAATTAGCGAAATTATTTTATAAATTATAAATTAATGATAAATTATCTTATTAGCGATAAATTTAATAAATTAGCAATTAATTGTTGGTAATTTATTCTAAAACTTTATTCTGATTGCATAGATATTCCTCCTGATGACCTATAATCCTTACTCTGATGTATTGTTTATTATTTATTAGTCAAATCATAAATTGAATTTTATTTGAAATTTTAATTTTTTATTGTACATGTTTTTTATGTAATCCTATATAACATTATTAAATTATTTGTATATATTTATTTAATTTTATTTATTGTTCAATTTATAAATAATTCAATATACACAGATCAGAAAATGTTAATTTCATGTATCGCTTACTTTGGGTTCCATATAAAACGCATTTAGACAAAAATAGTATAGTTCATTTTATATTAGACTACTTTAGGTGGAAGAAGTATGCTCAATTAACATTAAGCTGATAGAGTGTAATCTATTTTTTAAAATATATTTTCATTTAATTGATTGATTAATATACTTTTATTTAACTGATTTAATTAAAGGTATTTATTAGTTGATAAAAGCACCGATTGATTAGCACAGATCGAATGTGATGACTGGAAAGTACGCCTTTCAGATCGTCATATTTAAATATTACATATTTAAATGACAGTATTCCAACTTGCCACTTTCTGGTGAACGAAAGTCGAATACTTGATGCAGATCAAATCATAAAAGTTATGATGGTGTAGACATCTAAGAGCCTAAATTTATGTCAGCAAAAAAAAGGCGGCGATTTGCTCAATTAAAAGTGTGTAATTTGAGAAGGCATACTAATGACGTTATGAATAGATTTTGCTTAATTCGTCTCGGCCAGGAAGACATACAACATTAAACGAAGTTCGCGTTTGAATAATATACAGTTCACTCTACAAATCTAAAGATTTAAAACTAAGTAAACAGAACGACATATGTGCGATTATTTAGAAGATTAAACATCTAGGTGAAGTTCATAATTTTCATTTGCTTATCTGAAAGTTGGGACGATATAAAACTCCAATTTTCTGGAAGTTGTTTCATTTTGTCGATGTAATCATTTGCACTTTAAAAGAGGTAAAAGATTATACTTTTAGGAATTAAGTGGAAATGATAATTGAAGATTATTTAGATTAGAACTACATGTAGCTTTAATAAAATATAAATCGTATAAATATGTAATGAACGACTATATAAATCTTTAATGAACGATTTATACCTGAATAAACGATTTAGGTGAATTTTTATCTGTCCATCTAAAATCAACCTTGCTAAAGTATAATCAAAAAGTTAAAATTACATATCGGCTTACTTACATATCATTTTAAAACATTAGAAAATAGATTTGTACAGTTTCAAATGCGAATGTGATCAGATCTTGCCAATGCTTCCCATGACATCTCAAATTTAAAAGCTAACATGTTATGTATATCAAATTTTTAGGGTAAACTGTCTTTAGTACATAAAGATCACGATAACTATCTTTGGATTAATAAAAATCTATAATTATTATAAATAAAATAAAGTTTTCAGTAATCGCGTGGTATAATGGTACGGTTGTGAACCTGTGGTGTAAATAAACTAGATTTGAATACAGACTTGATTAATTACAATGCTATCCTTGCTATACGAAAACTATATCACATTTGCATTTTTTCTGTTTGTATGATGTGACAGCCACGAAGGAATCGACAAAACGATACCAGGTACCGTTTCGTCGTTATTTTGACTCATCAGTGCGAGATACCTCCCACTACTGGATGCAGAGGAGGACCGGCAGATGGCACGAGTAGGTCAAAGGTACTTAGAGCTAGAAAATTTCTAGCAAATTGGGTACATGCTTCACCAAAAGAATCATTAGCTAAGAGAACTGACTAATGCCAGCGCATTCTCTCTATTTATCTGCCAACTTGTATTTTACAAGAAAATGAGATTTATATCACGTTTTAGTGGTAGAGTAGTGAACTTTTAGAGTAGATGAACTAGGTTCGAATCCCAGCTTGATTAATTTCAATTCTTTTTTTTAAACTTAAGGTGTTTTGAGAAACATCAAAAATGATGTTTTGAGAAACATTAATGAATCCCTCATCCTTCGCATTAAGCTTAGAACAAAATATTTTAAGAACTTAAACACACAATTGAAAAGAACTGCTAAGTACAGTCAAAATATCAAATAAATAAAGTTCTTTTTGTATTCTCGGGGATGGTTCGCAATGAAAAAGTTACCTATGACCCGAAAGCAATTCGCAACGACTTTTGTTATACGAAAACTAACATCCTTACATTTCACAAAACAAGATGATCAATGTTTAGTTTGCACAAACAAAAAATTGAAACTTTCACAAAACTATATCATGCATGTTAATAGTATCAAGTAAGAGTATAAGTCAGTTGCTTATTTTTTTATAATAAATGCTAATTTGTATAATTAAAGGCAAAATCTAGCAAAAAATAATTAATCTTCAATATTTTTGGGGCTATTTGATGATATTTTCAGAAATATTTTAAACAATAATTTACAGCTTAAAACAAATTATAATGTTGATCATTCAAAATCATTCTGAGTGTTCAATTTCAAATTTATTGTTTGAATAAAACTTCTTAAATTGTCGGGGAAAAACAATTTCAAATTTCTTAAATTGTTTGCCTCTTTAATTGTTATTATTTACTAAAAGTAAATAATAAGCCGAAATAATTGACCTAATCGTTGACCATATATGTTTATTAATGTGAGAAAACGAAAAATATAATTCCCTCGGACCTAATTATGACTTAACGTTTTACTAGATCAGCTAATTGAGTCTACGTATTTTATAATGTATAAATTAAAAATAACGATAATTAATTATAAATAATAAATATATAATTGATTGCAGGTTGTGCTGATAGTTGAAAAATTCGTAGAAAGCCATTTTGCCGCACAAAAAAAACAGAAAATTCATATTTTTTAAGCTTTCGGTAATCGTCTGTTACCATCATCAGAAAATCTAGAATAAAATAGACACAAAACGTTAAATATGCTGTAGTAGTAATTAGTAAAATTATTTTGGGACTCAAAACACCTGAAGTGTTCTAATGAATCCCTCGTCCTTCGAATTAAGCTTAGGAGTAATAATTAATTTTATATAATAATCTAATAATAATCTTAATAATATCCGTTTGTGCGGATATGAAATTGAAATTTATTTACGAAAGGCAATCCATAAATTCAAGCTCAGAATACCAAAGCTCCATTTTTTAATTTAGTAGAATCTAGTTATGTTGTTCATTGAGGAAGAATTTAGAAAATCAGATTCTAATTCATTTAATTCACAATGCTGAACTTATTAATTGCTAACTTTGAATTCAACTTGAGATTTTTAATAACATTGTATCTTATCTCGGTATATTAGATCAGATAATTGATCTGATTAATACGTGATCGAAAATAATGAATATTATCGAAAATTTGAAAGTCTTCGATCTTCATATTGTTCAAATAGGTTTGTATTCAGTAGGTGGTGATAGGGGTTAACATGCATCACATTATCAATGGTCAATCTTGACAGTTGATTCAATTACTTTGCATCTTACTTTCGGAATATGTTTAGAAAATGACAATTTCGGTATTTTAATTTCCAAGTATTTAAATTTGTTTACAAATTCTACTGAAACAGAATATCTTTTTTATAGTGGTTCACCTTTTCTAAATTTAAATTGTCTTCTCTATAATTTTCTGCAATTCATTATTCTTACAGTATCTTGCCAAATTGTATAAAGCAATTTGAAGCTGTTGTATATTTGTGGATACTATCAATAAATAAAGGTTTTCTTAATAAATAACAATTGATAAGAAATAATTAAAAACGAAACATGCAGAAAAAAACAATCAAAAATAGCCAGTCGTAAAAATTCTTTCGCTTCTTTAACTTTGTTACGGCCTCAAACCCAGCGAGATCTGAGCCCTCTAGCCATTCAACAAGCCGCCTTTCGACTGAACCACCCGGGGTCTTTCACCCCCCGAAGAGTTCAATCGAGGCGAACTATGCTGGATAAACGAGAGAGAAGGAGCTTGAGAAACCTTAGACTTTGCTCCGGGATAGGTCCTCTCTAAAAGAAAACTAATCTTAAGATACCCAAGTACCCCCAGAGGCGCACTTGGGTTTTCCCATTTAATGACAAATGCTGAGCCAGTTTCAGAGCCCCCCCCAGCGTTCTTCAGAATACCTTTAAGTCTATTCAAGTCAGCTTTCGCCGACCAATTCACCGTAACAGTGAACTCCAGATATTTTACTCGACTCGAGAAGATAAGGAGTGGTTGAGGTTGCAAAATGGAGGAGAGTGCAGAGAGTGCTAATCTCTTAAGTTTCTTTTTGGTCGCAGGGGTGCCGTTAAAGGCAACCACTTGCGATTTGCTGGAGTTTAGAATAAGATTGGAAGCGGGGCGCTGATCTTTTAATCTTAAAAAGAAACGCCTGATGTCCGAAGCTACATATTTGCACCTGAGTTCCGAAAAGAGGGGTGTGGTATCATCAGCGTATACCACCAGATGTTGATCGCGTTTAAACTTTTTATTCAGTATAATGGAGGCAGCAAGATACAGGATTGGAGAAAGAGGGGATCCTTGAGGAACACCCGTAATAGGATCGAACTGACGCGTATCAGGGTCGTCTTCATAGAATAATCGCTTAGTGTACAACAAAATCTCCAGCCTATTAACAATTCTCGTAGGCAACCTGAGGGCCCTGAGAGAGGAGATATTGAAGGGTATGAAGATACGGTCAAATGCAGCAGAGAAGTCAAGGAAAGCAGTCACAACGAGATGATGGCTCTTATCCCGACAAAACTACTTCACTTCACCAATTGCTGAATGGACCGAGCGACCTTTAACAAACCTATGAAAACCTGGTGGGATTAAATTACGCCTAGATAGGTGTCGCGGATTTTACGCACAAGCGCTTTTTCGTAAACGGAGATGAGGGAGTTTCGTACCGAAATGGACCGCAGGTCTTTAGGACATTAGATCGGATTACGTTTGGGTGAAAAAATCTACGACTAATATTGATGCCAGCTACATCGAATAGTGAGGCTAAAAGCATTGTGACTGCCACTTATCTTCTTTGATCGACTGTCAGAAGCTGACATACCCGAGAAGATAGTGGAGCGACGGATTTTGAGGTGCCCGGAAGTAGACTCCAGGAGTTAAGGATATCTGTAACAGATAAGTCCATGATCCTGAAGTCACCCTAAGATGGGATTGGTCGGGGAGATTGAGTGGCTCCATAATTATGTAGGGATAGCGACTTCTCTAAAAATAAATTAAGACCTTTACTACCAATCCAACCCAATGCTCTATCCTTTCAACCGACAAATTTCTCCATCTAGAATATCTTCCGAAATGAAGACTAAGCTGGATTAAGGAAAGCAATGCTTGTCCTATCCTTACCCAGTTGGACCCTATGTCTAGTGCTCAAATATTCAATCGACAGAGCCTGTCTGACAGAAACAGAGAGATGGGGGAGACACAGCATATAAGCTGATGTCTTGAGTTCAATTTCTATCATTATCATCGTACTGCAATTCACAGTGACATCTTCAAAGTGAAGTTATTTTGTTCTACCATGTAATTTTGTTCATTTGCTCATTAAATTTTCTGAAGATTGTAGTAGTTACTAGCGAAATATCAAAATAGTTTTGTTGTATATAATACATTAAATAATGAAATTTCAAGAATTGCAACAATATGTAATGATATTGGCTTTCTTCAAAATCATTTAAATTATTTAATGGATACATATTTTAAACTAGGTTATTATAAAAATACAATCAAGCAGAAAATATATGTTTGATTACCGTCGAAGTGGGACTGTAAATACAACCTTTATAGGTAGTCGGGAGCAACGTAGTAGCTTGCGAAGAGAGGTAGGAATTAAATTCGGTTAGACACTCATTCCCAATTCGTGGGAAGCGTTGGATAGCTGCCTGAAAGAAAGCCACTCTGATGAGATCAAAATGAAATCTCATTCTAAGCAACGAATCTTCCTCAATCAACCAACGAATTAGGTCATGAGAGGTGATCAGATGTTGGCGCGACTGCTTTGTGCAGAGAGGTTTCAACAACCACATCTTATGAAGCAGTAAAATGTCGAGGAGAGTGTTCGTTTATGATCAATGAAAGGTAGGGGACGGTGGTTTATGAATAAGATAGTCGTTCCTGGCTCTGCGGAGTGCTGCATTAATCCAACGACCAGTTCTGTCGTTGAAGTCACCAAGCAACATGTCATAGCCACTATCCACAAACCTATACAATAGGTCACGATTCTTGTGAATCATACCAGAGCGAATGTAGATATTATCTAGACTGAAGCTTTTACCGTTCTTACAGAGTGATATAACCAAACAAAACAGGGCTAGACAGGAGTAGCTTAGCAGGAGAGAGGATCTTAGGGAGCATTTAACTAAGGTAGGAAGACTTTGAGACGAAGACGAGTAAATTGGGGTCGTACGGAGTATAGTGGAAAAAATGTGCTTAGGGATCAGTCGAGTAATGTTCTGAGGGAGGGATATTCAGTGAAAAAGGCTCACGAGTACTCTGCATTGCGTTTGATTAGCTTGGTGGGATTGCCTTGACCTAGACGGAGCTAGGGGCGGAAAGGTTGCTTTTTCCACAACAAGCCCCTACTAGGGAAGATACTTGCCCACGCGCATTGTCTTCATTTCTCATAAGTGCAACGGCTGCTTCTTCGGCCTTAGATTTTAATATTTTCCCGATCTTCACAGGAGGAACTCTGTGTGAGAATGCTCCTCTTTTCTTTGATTCCTTCAGGATCAGAGGGTCGGCGATTATCGGAGCGGTAAAAAATAAAACAAGCTGTTTTTGGATTAAGTTCTCCAATTGCTTGAATCAAATCAGCTAACTGAGTCTACGTATTTAATATAATTAAAAAATAAACAAAACATAATAATGCTAAATCAAAATTTAATAATTAAATAATAAAATAAATAATTGTTTTAAGATTTTTTATAATATCAAGTTAAAATAAAAAATTGAAATTTAAAATAAACGTCATTTTTATGAATTGACTAACAAATAACATACGTTGTATCAAAATAAGAATTAGAGGTCATCAGGAGGAACTCCTATGCTATCAGGTTTCGGCCCCTAACTTCTCTACCCAGCATAGCAGCGGGGCCAAATACATGCTAATGATGTATTTCCTCAGATAGAACTATCTAGTATCTTATTCTAATACAAAGTATATTATTGTAAAACATGTAAGCCAGACGCGAAATAATGACGAATGCCATTTCGTCATCACAATGACCCATCAGTGCCAGATCCCTACCACTACTGGATGCAGAGGAGGACTGGCAGACGGCAATCAATGCGTGAATCAATGTGAATGATGTACTAGAAAATGTTCTAGTAACATCATCGAGTACTAAATAAGTACTAGAGCTTCACCAAAAAGGATCATTAGCAAAAGCACTGGCAAATGAGAGCGCAGGTCTCTTTAATATCGGAAAACTTTTATTTAACGAGAGTGAGACCATTCCGCGTGAATTTCTTGTAAAACATGTAAACCAGACGCGAAAGAATGATGAATGCCGTGTCGTCATCACAATGACTCATCAGTGCCAGATCCCTCCCACTACTGGATGCAGAAGAAGTCTGGCAGACGGCAATCAATGAATGAATCAATGTGAATGATGTACTAGAAAATTACTAGTAACATCATCGAGTACTAAATCAGTATTACAGCTTCACCAAAAAAGGTCATTAGCAAAAGCACTGGCAAATGCCAGCGCAAATCTCTTTAATATAGGCTAACTTTAATTTAAGGAGAGTAAGACTATTCCGCGTGAATTTCCTGTAAAACATGTAAGCCAGACGCGAAAGAATGACGAATGCTGTTTCGTCATCACAATGACTAATCAGTATGACTGGATCTGGCACTGATGAGTCATTGTGAAGACGAAACGGCATTCGTCATTCTTTCTCGTCTGGCTTACACGTTTCACAAGAAATTTACGCGGAATGGTCTCACTCTCCTTAAAGTATGATATTTATTATCCATCCATTAAAAATTTTCTACTTAGGAGTTTAAATTTATTCTTTATATTATTGTGTTGATTTATATATTTTTACTATTTTCTGTTTGATGTTTTTTATAGTAACCTAGTTTAAAATATGTATCTATTAAATTATTTAAATGATTTTGAAGAAAACCAATATCATTAGATATTGTTGCAATTTTAAAATTTATATTATTTAATGTATTATATTTTATATTATATTGTATGCATGAATGCTCATGTATCACATCTAGATATACACCTTCTTTATCATTAATATTGGTTTTGTTAAGAATAAGGCTTTCTGGATAAATGTGTTCACCAATTGAAAAAAATTATTAGAATTAAATACACATATATCATCAATGTATCGAAACATATATTGCATATATTTATACTGTTTAGATTTAGTTTTTACAGAGTTATGAACAAATTCATATTCTATAAAGCTTCAAAACAAGTCAGCTATAATTGGGTTACTGTTACCACCCATTAGAACACCTTTTACTTGTCTAAATATAGATGTCCCTACTTTTAAATAATTTTGATTTATCAAAATAGTCAAGGATTCCATTAATTTAATTTTATCCATATATTTATATTTACTTGATGGTTTAATTTTTGTTAGATAGGCGTTATAATTATTATAACATATATATGTATATCTTTTTCAGAATATAAGTTTAATTAATTTTACTAACGCTTCTTTAATATCTACTAAATCTAGATTTGTATACAGCGTACTAAAATCGTATGTATTTATATTTTGAAAATTTATTCCTTTTGTCTGTTCTAAAAATTCTTTTGTGGAATTAATACTGAAATAGTGTTTTATACCAGTATTAATTTCGATTACCTGACAATATTTTTTAAAGTGTGCTTTAATTACCTGAAGTATTTTATTCATATAGGCAGAAAGTGGTTTTAATGTACATTTAAACGCACTACATATGAACCTAGGTTTTATTGGATTTTTATGTAATTTTGGATTCCAATATAATATAGGTATAGTTTTATTATCTAATTCAATCTTTATACCCTTTTTATCCATTATAGAATAGTGACTTGTAATAATTGTTTCAAAACTCAACTCACTACGTTCATATGTTGGATTTACATTTAAATCATTAGAATTAAACTCTTTCATTAGTAATTCATAATAAAGCTTTTTGCATATGAAGACAAAATTATTTCTAGCTTTATCAATAGTTGTTATTATATAGTTATCCTTTAATTTAGTAAGTTCTTTATACATATCTTTATTAATTTTATCTTTCCTTTTGTAATTGTTTGTTATTTTCATTTTATTTTTAATTTTATCAAATATATAATCTTTCCAAATGTTTATCTTAGATATATTCGAGCTTTCACTATTAATCAGCTTACTAAAGTAATCATTTAAGTTATTATATAACGAATTGTAAATTTTATTTTTGTCGTTGTTATTATTTAATCTATATTTATACCCTTTTGATAGCAGCTTTCTTAATTCACAATTTTCAATTAATTCTAGATTATGGGTACATATATGTTCATTTATTTTATCAAAACTAAGACTTTTACAATTGCATTCTGTTTCCATTATGTTTCTAATATTATCGTTACATATTGATTTTAATTCTTTATTATAATTACAAATTTTTTGTCCTAATGGTGGTAGGAGTTTATACCTTATTTTAGGAATATATTTACTTAAATCTGACCCTATTATTTCTTTACTTTTAGAATTATTTTAAAGTCCGGCTATATTTATGTTATTTATACATTTATTAATTAAGTTTATAGTTAATTTATATTTTCTATTGTTATTGTTAACATTTATTGTACGATTATAGTATTTTGTATTACAATAACTGTCTATTATACAACTTAGCCTATCATAGTCGTTAATTAATTTTTGATTTATTGAACATATGATATCTTTAGAAAAACTTCTTATATTTACATAAAGATCTTTTAGCTTATTATCTCTTAAAAGTTTTTTAATATTTCTAATTGTTCATTTATTTACATATCTTTTTTAATATTTTTAACTCTTATTTCTTTTTCCATTTAACTTCTAGGTTTGTGTTTAACCGGATTATTATAATATAGTTGTTTATTATGTATTATACTACTTCTGCCAATTCCTTGTACCACGTCATTCAATCCTAATTGGTACGTGGAATTAAGCGTTTTGATCCAAATATTTTATTTTTCTAATAGGTTTTGATTTAATATTGATATGTTTAGTTCGGTAATATGTTCTAAAATAAATAATTTACAGTTTTTATATCATGTCCTAAAATAAATGATTTACAGTTTTTAATATCATGTCCTATTAATCTTATATGTTTATGAAATGTAGTATGACTATTATGTCGACTATTAGTCGACTGGTGGAGTCGACTAATCTGATTGTGTCGTTGTCAGTTTTCTACCCGCAACTGCACTAAAGTCACGAGATCATCTTTTTTTATTGGGGTGGGAAAAGCGGTGGCGGGAACAATACAGTTTGAAGTTCGCATATTTTCTGGACAACACCGGTTAAGCTTCTTCACAATTTAAACACTTGGTGGGGAGCAGCACTTCCCGCCAACTTGCGGGCAATTCGTTAGGCCGCATACCTCACAAGACTTCTTCTTAACACATTCGGAGCCCCAGTGGCCTCATTCGTGACAAGTATTTTGTCGGTGCTTGTAAGTTTAAACATTAGGTTATGCCCAGAAAGGGGTTACATGCGGCTTTTGTTAGGGTCTCATCATTATCAATGGAAGAGGACGCAAAAGCTATCGGAAGAGAAAAGCCGTTCTTCCCAGTCATGAACCGGCCTGCAATTTGCTTGTGTTTACACGATATTCTCCGATTTCTGCTGCAATTGTAGAATCTTTTGATCCTCTGATAACACACAATTTGCTCGTGGTAATTTTGACGAAAAATACAATTTTTTCTCTAAGTCACAAAGTGAAATTATTGCATTACGTAAGTTATAACAAACGCTTAGTGTAAGGGTTATGCTTTGGAAGTATTCAAGAATCATTTAATGCAACCTGAAGAGAGCTAGATGGCTCTGAAACGGGCTCATTATTTGTCATTGAAAGGGAAAATTCAGGTACGCCTCTGGGGCACTTGGGCTATCCCTGGATTAGTCTTCTTCTCTAGTGGACGTCCCCTAGAGCAAAGGCTAAGGTTTCTCAAGCTCTTCGTATCTCGATTACCCAGCATAGTCCGCCTCGATTGGACTCCTTTGGGAGTGAAAGACTCCGGGTGGTTAATTCGAAGAGCGGCGTGTTGGATTGGTTGTGGGCTCAGATCCCACCGGACATGAGGCCGTAAGATAAGTTAATGACAATTAAATATACGGATGATGATTATAGATCTTGCCTGACTGTTTTTGTGTTTTGTTTCTGAACTTCTTCACTTATGTTATAATTTTTTAAGGAAACCTTTTTTTATTTAATGCAACGAGTGTAATCTCAACAGCTTTGTATACAGATACATTGGTGAAGTATAGTCGTTAGTAAACTATAATCATAGTGGACTATATAATGAATTATGGTAATTAGTTCACTGAATTTTTCGAATTTATAATTTGTTTTGTTTGTGCATTACTCGGAAATATATACGCAATTTATTGATACGTAATATTTGATACTTGTGAAAATTAGATTAGAGAAGTGATAATACATATTTTATATAATTTATGAATTAAAAATAATGCTAAATAGAATTTAAATTAAATAATTATTAATAATTATTTAAAAACATTTGTGCAAAGAAATAAATATAAATTAAATTATAAGGTAGTTGCCTAGGGATGGATCTCTAGCTGACTCTAAAAAAGATGCCGCATACCCTCGTTGCACGGCTGCGCTGATTCGTTGCATGAGCCAGCTGAATGCGCATTTATCACCGGTTGTTCGACTCAACCTTAAACCAAGCTGCCTCAAAAACGCAGATGCGCTGGGACCGACAGGGCCAAGTGTTTCGATGGCGATGGGGACGAACAAATACTGTCGATCCTCGAATCAGCTGTATTTGGTTCGTTTGAGCTGCTCCGCGTGGGCTGCAACAGCGCTAGCAGAAGACACCGCAAGTGCAACATAATTGGCTGCCCGTGTGTTTAGGCAAACGATATCCCAAACGAGTATACGGCCAGCTACCCATGTCATAAGAGTCTCACCATCAGGTCGTTTACCATCGTCTCGCACTAAGCCTGCCCGTTCGAGTCTGGAGGGCGATCCTGAAGCTACGAGATCCATTCTCAAAATCTCGTTGACCGCAACATGTCGATGATGACGAGACATTGTCCTGTTGCAGTCTAAGGCATGAGCATTGTGCCGCGGGACCAACACTCCGCAGATTCACCGATGTCGTTGAAAGCATTGAGCCTCAACGCCCCGGCGATAGAAATATATCGGCTATCAAATCGTGTGCCGACGGATGTGATCGGCAGTGCTTTAAGGAACGCCCCGGACCACTTTGATGCTACTGCAATGAATCGGGATCGAGATTCAGTTGTCCATGCTTCGTCGATAAGTCTTCGTTGGACATGATAAGTCTTCGTGGTGTTTGATTATCCATCGTCTTTGAGATATTTGATCCGATGGAATAGTCGTCCGATATTCCGCGTTCCATTGATTTGTGGTATTTTCCTAGTCTGATTCTGAAGGGTGAAGGGTTAACGACGGACAGTCCCGTAGCAGTATCTTCTTCAGTTCCATTGTGTCCTTGATGAATGAACCGAACGCAGAAAGGGCAGCCTCTCATGCCTGGTAAACACCGAGACCTCCAAGACGGATCGGTAAGGTCGCTTGCCTCCAGGCTTCGTTGGGTAGTGACACATTGAGTATTTCGCTCAATATTCTTCAAACTTCAGTGTCGAAAAGTTGAAGCATTTCACTTCCGTAGCAGGGTGTACATCGAAGAAGGAAGAAAATCCTTGGCAAGCTATTATTTTATTAATAATTATTATTTTTGTATCTAAATGCCATTCCCAGAAAAAAGAAATTGAATATTTCTTCGATATTTCGTTCAGAAATATCAAAAACCAAAAAATTTTGGTTTCTGATAAACATACAATACTTCTTGATAATGTCCGCGGTTAGCGAACGAAATATCGAAGAAATATTCAATTTCTTTTTTCTGGGAATGGCATTTAGATACAAAAATAATTATTCCCCCCAGAATGTCTCAGTCCGTTTCTAATAATTATTAATAAAAATTAAGAAATATGCATGAAAAACTTAAAAACATTATGACATAGGTCATGTTACCGGGAAAATAAAGTCCACATTTCAATATTAATATGTCATGAAAATAAACCAGATCAGATAATCGAGTATACGTATTTTATACTATATATTAATTAAAAAATAATGCTTAATAGAAATTAAATAATTATACAATTATAAAATGTAGTTATCATATAGTTATCCTATAGTTATAAATAGTTATCATTTAATTATAAAAATACATTAATATATTACATATCCAATTACAGATTTTCGTCCAGCGCAAATTCCTGAGACATTCGTCTACCATATGCTATTAATTTCTACAGCAGAGGTATCACGGGAATTGCGTAAATTATCTTGTTGCACGTCGGCTGGGCCGGACGACATTCATCCTTTTATTCTTCAAAAACTCCATGACCTGTAGCATTCCCATTATCAGAGATGTTTAACATGTCAATATGTACATCATGCATCCATGATCGGTAGAAGCGATCTCACATTATTCCTATATACAATAAAGGGAACAGAGAAGACCCGTCCAATTATCGTCCTGTAAGTCGGACAAGCGTTGTATGTAAATGTCTTGAAAGGTTCGTGCATAAATACATAACTTCTCATATGGATAAATTTCAACTTCTGCACCCTTCTCAACATGGATTTCGCGCTGGTTGATCATGCCTCAGTAATTTAATTATGGCTCGTGAAAATTGGGCAGATGTAGTAGCGAATGGGTGTGGGGTCGATGTAATTTTTATCGATTTTAGCCGGGCGTTTGACCGAGTACCACATGATCCTCTGCTAGTAGTTTTGGCTAAATACGGTATCGATCTCTATGTAGTTCGTTGGATTAGTTCGTTCTTAAAGGGTCGGTCATATCAAGTGAGGCTAGGCAGTAGTGTTTCTTCACAACGTCATGTTTGTGCCGGAGTGCCTCAAGGTACGGTTCTCGGCCCTTTACTGTTCAACATTTTCCTTAAGGATCTGTTATTAAGGCTGAGATGCAAAATCTTAGCGTTTGCGGATGACCTCAAGTTATGGCGGTGCATTCAATCGTATCATCACTGTTTTCTGCTTTAGGCAGATTTAGACAATATTGTTAGGTGGAGTAATGAGACAGGAATGATGTTAAATATATCAAAGTGCTGCCACATGCACTTAGGACATAATAAATTTCCTTTCATATATAAATTAGGTGCCGAGACAATTACGCAGGTACAATGCACAAGAGATTTGGGAATACTTGTGCACTGGTCATTGAAGAGTCGTCCAAACACAAACAGAATCATCTAAACGACCAGGAAACTTAGCTATGTGGTCCGGAGGTGTTTTTGTAATCTATCGGCTTCCTGTCTTAAAATAATATACAATTCACTTATTCGTCCTATTATTGAATATTGTATCCCTGCAGTATTTCCATGTACACGTGGTGTACATGGAAATAATAATGGTTTTAATTAATAAATAATAAACTATGTATCCGAATAAGGATTAGGGGTCATCAGGTGGATGACCTCTAAGTACTTATTTATTTAATTAATAATTGACTACCTAATGTTTAATTATATATTTGTTTTTATTTAATTTTTATTTAGCATTATTTTTTATTTATAAAATCATAAATTTATAATTTAATATCATTAAACATAAAATAGTAAAACATATAAATCAACACAATGATATTAAAAATAAATTTAAGCTCTTTATTTCAAAATCATTTAAATAATTTAATATATACATATTTTTGCATGAGCATTCATGCATACCATATCATATAAAATATAATACATTAAATAATGAAATTTTAAGAATTGCAACAATATGTAATGATATTGGCTTTCTTCAAAATCATTTAAATAATTTAATAGATACATATTTTAAACTAGGTTACTATAAAAATAACATCAAGCAGAAAATAGTAAAATATATAAATCAACACAATAATATAAAGAATAAATTTAAAATCATAGCATGTATTTGGCCCCGCTGCTATGTTGGGTAGAAGAGTTAGGGGCCGAAACCTGATAGCATAGCAGTTCCTCGATACCTCTAATTCTTATTCTGATACAACATGTTATTTATTAGTCAATTCATATAAATAAAGGAAATAAATTATATACTTTGTATTAGAATAAAATAGTGGATAATCAAATTTAATCAGAGGAAATACATCAATAGCAGTGTATGACCTCGCTATTCCATTGGGTCAAGGAATAGTGACCAAAACCTGATAACATAGTAGTTCATCCTGATGACCTCTAATTCTTATTAAACATCGTCTGTTACTTATTAGTCAATTCAAAAAATTGACTTTTATGTCAATTGACTTTTATGTCAATTGACTTTTATGGGTCAAGGAATAGTGGCCGAAACCTGATAACATAACAGTTCCTCTTGATAACCTATAATCTTTATGCTGATGCATCTATTATTTATAAAATTAAATACATCATAAAAATATATTATAATATTAAATATATAATATTATATTTTTAATATATAATATTAAAAATTTATTTAGAATCATTAGCGAACAATTTTTATGGATGGGTAATAAATAATATACTTTGTATTAAAAAAGGATACATGATAATCAAATTTCATCAGAGGAAATACTTCATTAGTGCGTTTTTGGTACTGCTGCTATGTTGGGTCAAGGAATAGTGGCCGAAACCTGATAACATAACAGTTCCTCTTGATAACCTATAATCTTTATGCTGATGCATCTATTATTTAACATTTAACTTTTTCTGCTTTCATTTTCAATACTAATGTTAATTCATTATTGCTAATTTATTCTTTAACATTAAAAATAAATTAGCGAAATTATTTTATAAATTATAAATTAATGATAAATTATCATTAATTTATCGCTAAATTATTAGCGATAAATTTAATAAATTAGCAATTAATTGTTGGTAATTTATTCTAAAACTTTATTCTGATTGCATAGATATTCCTCCTGATGACCTATAATCCTTACTCTGATGTATTGTTTATTATTTATTAGTCAAATCATAAATTGAATTTTATTTGAAATTTTAATTTTTTATTGTACATGTTTTTTATGTAATCCTATATAACATTATTAAATTATTTGTATATATTTATTTAATTTTATTTATTGTTCAATTTATAAATAATTCAATATACATAGATCAGAAAATGTTAATTTCATGTATCGCTTACTTTGGGTTCCATATAAAACGCATTTAGACAAAAATAGTATCGTTCATTTTATATTAGACTACTTTAGGTGGAAGAAGCATGCTCAATTAACATTAAGCCGATAGAGTGTAATCTATTTTTTAAAATATATTTTCATTTAATTGATTGATTAATATACTTTTATTTAACTGATTTAATTAAAGGTATTTATTAGTTGATAAAAGCACCGATTGATTAGCACAGATCGAATGTGATGACTGGAAAGTACGCCTTTCAGATCGTCATATTTAAAATTTTATTCTGATTTCATAAACATATTATTTTTATATAATTGAAACGTGAATTCAATTAATTAATCGAATTAAAAATTTAATTAAATTAATTTAATATTTATGAAATTGATTATTTTAAATCTTTATTTTGGCACATTGTTTAATATTTATTAGTCAATTCATAAAAATTTTGTATTTTAAATTTTAATTTTTAATTTTATCAGTAAAAACATAAATTGTATATAATCTTATGTAACAATATAATAAGATTTAATTTTATAATTTAATGATTATTCAATTAACCATTTAATAATTATATATATTTTATTTTACATTGTTTTAATTAGTAAATAATATAAAATACATAGACTTAGTTTGCTGAGCTGATTAAAAAGTTCTTATTTAAATATGAATTATAGAAAATCTTGCAATTAAAATATTTATTTTTGAATTAAGGTAAAGTACAAGATACGTAGGCCCAGTAAACTTATCTGATTTGATCTCAAAGTTTATTCAACAACCACAGTATTAATTCAAATTAACATAAAAATAATGAAATTAAAATAAAAATTAATTAAAAAATTAATTATACTGATATAATTAACATAATAGGAATGATAAATTTGTTTATATATATATTTAACTTTAGAATATATACATATTTAACAGTCAGTTAACCATTTAAATAATGTATAAATAAACGATACTTAAATCATAGTTAGGTCATATTTATTAGCAACAACAATAAATCAACTTGCACTTTGAATTTCTGTAGATTGATCAACTCGCCGGCCTAACCACCTGATGTAAGTGAAATTTCCATACCGTAAATATGGAAGGATTTGGATTATTTTTTGGTTGTCGACAAGATACTAATGAATGTAACGATGATGATAAGTTTTTACCATTAATGGAATCTCAATCTTCAAACCTTCCACCTGAGGTATATTTAAAAACAAAAGATGTATTGTTAGTTCCCCAAATTTGTATAGGAACATCTCGGAAACGTTGAGTACAAGGTGAGCACAAATATTTACTTAATAGCATTTAATTTGAATGCGATTCATAGCTTAAATTGGTAAATCCAGATCCGGAGCGAATTGAACATTTGACTACTCAAATGAAATGGCGACTGGAGGAAGGCAATGGCGTTGCTTTATATGAATTGGGTGTAGAAGATAACGGAAACGTAATAGGTCTTGCAGCAGCCGAATTTAATTCTTCTTTAAAAACTATGAACAGGTTAGAATTGAATAACAAGTTTTATTTAAAATACAATTTAAAGTTAATTATTTAAAAAGTAAGTGATCAATCGTTTAAATTTAAAAATTACTAAACAGAACTACGAGTCTGCTAAGAAATACAACAATAAAATATTTAAATTCATTATTTAAAATATTATAAATATAAATAAATATTATAATATTTATTATTTAAAATATTAAAGTATTATAATATTTATTATTTAAAATATTTAAATATTTAAAATATTAAACTATTTAAATATTTAAAATATTTAAATATTTAAATGTACATTAAAACCACTTTCTGTCTATATGAATAAAATACTTAAAGTAATTAAAGCACACTTTAAAAAATATTGCAAGGTAATCGAAATTAATACTGGTATAAAACACTATTTCAGTATTAATTCTACAAAAGAATTTTTAGAACAGACAAAAGGAATAAATTTTCAAAATATAAATACATACGATTTTAGTACGCTTTATACAAATCTAGATTTAGTAGATATTAAAGAAGCGTTAGTAAAATTAATTAACTTATATTCGGAAAAAGATATACATATATATGTTATAATAATTATAACGCCTATCTAACAAAAATTAAACCATCAAGTAAATATAAATATATGGATA
Source organism: Pomphorhynchus laevis (assembly GCA_012934845.2). Lineage (NCBI taxonomy): Eukaryota > Metazoa > Acanthocephala > Palaeacanthocephala > Echinorhynchida > Pomphorhynchidae > Pomphorhynchus > Pomphorhynchus laevis. The sequence goes on from WNNJ02001876.1 coordinate 248,202, forward strand.
AAATTGAATTAATAGAATCCTTAAATATTTTGATAAATCAAAATTATTTAAAAGTAGGGACATCTATATTTAGACAAGTAAAAGGTGTTCCAATGGGTGGTAATAGTAGCCCAATTATAGCTGACTTGTTTTTAAGCTTTATAGAATATGAATTTGTTCATAACTGTGTAAAAACTAAATCTAAACAATATAAATATATGAAATATATGTTTCGATACATTGATGATATATGTGTATTTAATTCTAATAATTTTTATTCAATTAGTGAACAAATTTATCCAGAAAGCCTTATTCTTAACAAAACCAATATTAATGATAAAGAAGGTGTATATCTAGATATGAACATTAAATTAACATTAACTAAAACTACTATTAATTTATATCGTAAAGATGACATATTTAAATTTACAAGAAACATATTTTTGCATGAGCATTCATGCATACCATATAATATAAAATATAATACATTAAATAATGAAATTTTAAGAATTGCAACAATATGTAATGATATTGGCTTTCTTCAAAATCATTTAAATAATTTAATAGATACATATTTTAAACTAGGTTACTATAAAAATAACATCAAGCAGAAAATAGTAAAATATATAAATCAACACAATAATATAAAGAATAAATTTAAACTCTCAAGTGGCAAATTTTTATGGATGGATAATAAATAATATATTTTGTATTAGAATAAAATACTAGATAGTTTTATCAGAGGAAATGCATCATTAGCATGTATTATGCCCCGCTGCTATGTTGAGTTGAGGAATAGAGGCCGAAATCTGATAACATAGCAGTTATTCCTGATGTCATCTATCTTGATATAAATGGCAACTTTTTTAGTACAACCAAACACAAGCGTCTACAAATAGTTGCTGTTACAAATATATAGTCAAAATACAAAGGTATACCATCCATGCACATTGGTTCTTATGATAATCGTTATTGTTATGCATTTGCTGTGTGTTCATTCACAACATTTCTCTTCCCCATATGAACATGGTCTTTTACAACACCACATCGCAGGCAAATCGAACGGGGACTTTACAGACTCTTTCTGAACGTCTAGGTAGTTACCGAGGGCAATTATCATTTTCCTGATTTTCGGCGTCTGAATTCGTGATGATCTTTTGACTTTGATCACTAGCTGTTTATTCTGCTGTGACAGTGTTGAATCCTTTTTCTATGGATCATTATCTTCATCCTTAATAATTTCTCTTTTCTCTATTCCGTCGCCTTTACGAAGCATATCAGCGTGTAACTTAAAATTTTGATCACCGTTGATCACGATGTACGATGTCCAGTTTGAACGCTTTTATATTTCTCCCGCCGACAACGGTTCGTTATTTTTCTGCCGATACCACACCTTTTCTCTTACCTGGAACTCTCTCGGTTTTGATTTCTTATCAAAATATATTTTATTATTTGCTTGATAACGTTCAAGTGTGGAACGCAGATTTGGTTTTAAACGATCAAATAAGGTAGTCAATCGATTACCAGCAAAGACAAGTGAGGGTGGTTTTTACGTGTCACTGTACTGTGTGTTCCTATATCACAATAAAATTTGCTGCAATCGCTTTGGACATTCGTGTATATTGTAAGGTCTGATCACTTTATTCTTTAGGACTTGAATAAACCTCTCTGCTAGACCGTTTGATCTTAGATGATACGGTGATATTCTAACATGCTTTACTCCATTCGACTGCAAAAAATTCGTGAATTCTGAAGACTGAAACGAAGGATCATGTTCTGATAAATGATCATTGTCAGCTCTTGGGGAACCTACTTTCTGGCAAACAATTTTCTTAATACTTTTATCGTTGAATGAACACTAGTACAATGCATCTTAATAATGACCATTTTGATAGATCACATTGAACGACAAAGTAGTACTTCTGTTGAGATGGTCCGGCGAAGTCTACGTGAATCCTAGTCCATATATTACTTGGTATAAGCCAATTGTGAAGTGAATGGTTAGGTTCATTATTCCGGAAACGCTGACAGTCGTTTTAATTCTGCACTGAGCACTCAATATTAATATACAATCCTGACCACCATACGTAATACCGTTATAATGACTTCATAGCAACGTGACTTCATTGCAACGATACCCGGATGCCCCACATGCAAAGTTCTCAAACCGTTTTCCCTTTAACTCGTAGGAATTACAACACGCGCCCTAAAAGCAAAATTCCATCTTTAAATGACAACTCATTGCGCCTTGCGCTGTATTGATGAATGCCCAAGATTGTAGCTTTGTTTAGCCAACCGGTCGATACATAATGCGATACTTTTTCAATAAGCAGATCTCGTTTCGTAGCGTGTCGAATGGCTATTGGGGATAGTAAAAGTGTATCTATTGTGCTAAGCTGTCCTCAAACAATAAATTTACACATTAATCCATTTGTTCCCAACGTTTCTCTATTGTCAATGCCTTGACGTGGAAATCTGGAAAGCATATCCTCAATTATAATTTTCCTTCCCTGGAATACATTCGAGCTCGTAATCGATTTGACCCAACAATAAGATCCATCTGACTAAACGCTGATTCACGATCTTTGACAAACTACGTTGATTGCCAAATATGTATTTTAAGGGTTTGTGATCACTGATGAGTATGAACTTTCGACCAAATAGGAAATATCGAAATTTGTTGACTCCAAATATTAGAGCAAGGGCCTCCCGGTCAATTTGCGAGTAATTTATTTTCGAACTATTCAATTTTCTTGACGCGTATGCAATTATCAAATATCAGTTGTTTTTAGTTTCTTGAAGCAGTACGTCTCCTAAGCACTTCTCACAAGCATCACAATACAGCTATAAATTATTCTTCCCACCAAATGGTATCAAAAGATTCGATTTAACATACTTTGTTTGACTAATTCAAATTGGCTTTGATTTCGATCTGTCCAGTTCCAATCCATTCGTACACCAGTCAACGAATACAAGTCAGCACACTGTGACCGCAGATGAGGAATAAAGCGTTCAAGAAACTCTACCGTTCCCAGAAACATTCGAAGTTCTTTAGGATTTGATGGTGGATTAATATGTTGAATAGTGTCAACTTTCTCTTGATCAATTTTTACCGTTCCTTTATCTAGAACGTGTCCAAGAAATTTAACTTGTTCTTAAAGAAATAAACACTTTTCACGTTTAACTCTTATTCTCGCATCCAATAATAATTTCATTACACTTCAAAGTCTATTAATATGTTAAAGCGCGTTTCTCCTGTGACTACAACATTATCAAGATAAACTGCGACACCCGGAATCGCACCAAGTAATTGATTCATATAACGTTATAACAAAATTGGCGCTATTGATAACCCAAAAGGTAACAGACTATATTGATAATATCCGAAGGATGTCAAAATGGTCAAATATTTTCGAGAGTCTTGATGAACTTTCATTTGTGAATGGCATCTCTTAAATCCAATACTGAATACAAGGTGCCTCCTGCGATTTTGCTCAGTATCTCCTCAAATGTTGGCAATTCGAAACAATCACATTTCAACTATGGATTAATTGTCGCCTTTAAGTCAGCACAAATTCTTATTGATTTCTCATTTTTAAGCACAGGTACAATAGGACTTGCCAACTCAATATAATTATAGTTTGAGTCAACTTGTTCTAATGTTCAATTGGCTAAAAGGCGCTTTAACTCTTTTTCAATTTTTGACATTAATGGCAGTGGTAAGCGACAAGTCGGAATGCATCGCACAACAGTCGATGGTTTAAATTGTAGCATAACTTCCAAATCCTTAATGTTCCTGAGGTCTTCGTAGAATATCTCCTCTAATTCGATCGACATGTGGCTTAAATCGGATGCACTTTCTTGTTGATTTGAATCTAACTGATTGATAGCCATTGGGCGAGATCTTACTTGACGTGGCAAGGACATATTAAACACATATATCTACTGTTATCCGAACAAGCTCTTTTCTACTTCGTCTACAACCTCGACACTCAACAATTTAACTACATCGTCCAGTTTCACAGTCACTTGGCATGACATCTGATCTTCAGTAACCCTTCGCCGAAACTTCTCAACCATCTTCCTGCTCTTAGCTCGGGCGAACCACAACCTGAACATGTTTTGTAAGATCTCGCAGACAACATCGCTCCCGTATCATACACCCTTTCCACCGGTACTCCTTTATTATCACATCCAGTCTTCTTCTTTTTCTTTAGCGTCTTTCCCGTGTAGGTACGGAGTCCGCTGCTTTTGAAAGTTGCCTCCACTTGGTTCTATTTATGGCGTCTTTGGTTTCTAGTCCAACACTTATCAAATCATGACGTATGACGTCCATCCATCGCAATTTTGGCCTTCCTATTGGACGCTTTCCATCCACTGTCACGGCGACGTACCTATTTGATGGTTAGTGTTCGCTTGCGCGGATAACGTGGCCGTACCATTGTAGTCGTTTTTCGCGAAGTTTCTCTATTATCGGCACTACGCCAAAACGATCCTTGATTTCTTCGTTCCGGACATGATCTTTTAAAGTTTTTCCTGCTGTCCATCCGAGCATCTTTGTCTCCATTGCGGCAACTTTGCGCTCCTCATATTTTGATATCGCCCAGCATTCATCGCCATAAAGGACCACCGGTCGTATTAAAGTTTTATAAATTTTCGACTTCAGTCGGTCTTTTATCTTTGGATCGCAGAGAATACCAGTAGCTGACCGCCATTTGATCCAGGCTGCATTTATTCGAGAAGAGACCTCTGCGCATAGGATACCATCTGCCGCTATGGTGGAGGCAAGGTATTTAAACGCAGTTGTTCGGTGCAGTGTGTGTTTTCCAAACTGTAGCGGCTGATCATCATTCATATTTGTGGTCGGGTATTTCGTTTTACGCACGTTCAGGCGTAGACCAAACTGCTTGAGTCGATTTCCCCAGCTGTTTATTTGTTGTTGGAGGTCATCTTTATCTACGGACGCAAGCATGACGTCATCTGCATATAGAATCGTCCACGGAAACTGTCTGTTTAGATTGTTGGATATGGCATCCATAACGAGGATGAATAGCAACGGGGACAGCGCAGACCCTTGATGAACTCCAACGGTGATAGAAAAATCATCTGTATATCCCATGGTCGTACATACCCGACTTGTTGATTCTTTGTATATAATTTCAGATTGTTGATGACCCATTCAACAATCTCTTCAGGGACTAAGTGGAATCTCAAAGCGTAGCAAATAACTTCATGCGGGACCCGATCGAACGCCTTTTCAAGATCAAGGAACGCACAGTATATATCTTTCTGTTTTTCGCGATGTTTTTCAAGAAGAAGGCGAAGGGCATAGATAGCATCGATGGTGCCACAGTTCTTGACAAAACCACATTGATTTGAGGATATCTTGACTATGTTTCTTATCCTATCGTATATCACATGTTCCAAAATCTTGAGGGGGTGTGAAATGAGACGAACCGGGCGGTAATTTGAACAGTCGGCCGGATTTCCCTTCTGTTTCCATATAGGTACGGTTGTGCTCCGTCTCCAATCAAGAGGTAACTCTTTTTCTTGAATTATTTTGTTGAAAAACTGCACCAACCACCTTGTTGAATCCCGTACACTTGATTTCCAGAATTCTGAAGCTACATCATCAGGCCCTGTAGCTTTTGCAGTTTTTATCTTATGTAGTGCAATTTCAACCTCGATAGTTGTTATGTGCAAGACTGGGCCTTCGATCGGCGGAAGATGTGGTATAAGTGGGTGTTCAAATACCTAAGTGGATATCTCTTTGAAGTAAGTTCGCCATCGATCTAATACCTGCGTCCTACGAGTAAGCAAAACACCGCTTTGATCGTTTATTCCATGAAACTTTTCAGTATCCTGCGTTTTTTGGTATCTTGTTCGGGCGATTCTATAAATTGCACGCTCTCCTTCACGTGTATCGAGTTTCGCGTACAAATCATCAAACTTCTTTGTTTTAGTTTGAGCTATTACTTTTTTTGCTTTCTTTTTAGCTCCTTTGTATTTTTCCCAGTCTTCGGAACATTTGCTCGCGAGCCAGACGTGGTAACTGTGTTTCTTTTGTCGAACACTTTCTTTTACTTCCTCGGTCCATAGCCATGAACTTTTATCGAGTCGTCGTGTTCCAGGTTTTGTAGTACCAAGTATCTCTTGGGCACATTTCGTAATGGACGCTTTGGTTTTTTTCCAATGTTTCATTTATCGTCGTTATTGGTGCCATATTTTTATGGGCTTCAAATCGGATTCCGTTTTCTTGAATTTCCACCATTTTATACGAGGTCTCACGTTACGTTCTGCGCTAGGCTGCTTCGGCGAGGTGATATTCAGGGTTGTAACGACATGTCTATGTTGAGTTGTCACTGTTTCATACGGGATAGACTTTGTATCGAATACGAGTTTGAGATCACACCGTCGGACTAAGATATAGTCGATTTGGGTTTTATTTAAGGCGCTGTGAAAAGTGATGAGGTGTGATGCTCGTTTTTGAAACCATGTATTGCATATAACGAGGTCATGTCCATCTGCGAATTCAAGGATTTGCTCACCATCGTCGTCTCTTCGTCCAAATCCCTTTCCCCCATGACAGTTGTGTCCATCCCTTTCGACACCGACATGGCCATTTAGATCTCCAGCGATGATTATCATGTGATCCTTTGGAACTTCAGCGATTAGTTCGTCGATCTGTGTCCAGAACCTTTCTTTGACTACCTTGTCGCATCCTGTTTGTGGCGCATATGCGCTGAAGATATGTATTATCCGGTTATCAAAAGCGACGGTTATTTTCATCAGTCGGTTACTGTATCGATGAACTTCCGCAATATTATTTTGGAAACGGCAGGAGACAATGATGCCGACGCCACTCATCGTTTTAGGTTTTCCGTAGTATATACATTTGAAACCAAGACCAATTTGTCTAGATTTGTCGCCTGACCAACGCGTCTCTTGCACTGCACATATATCGATTCGTCGTCTTTTTAGAGACTCGGCGATTTCCAATGAACGACCAGTCAGCGAGCCGACATTCAATGTTGCAATTCGAACTCGTTTTCTTTTTGATTCAGCTTTCGTATGGTAGCTAGTTTGGTTACCCCCTGCAGTCACTTTTACTGCAGAGACCCTTGATGACATATCGCTCAGGCCAGGCCGTACCTGAGCGCGTCGCTTACCGGGGACGCCGTAGTCCTGACGTTTGGAGCATTGAGACAACATTTCATAAAGTTGATGCAACGGTTTTGTTTTACGGCTGGCTTGTCGCGAAGTCTATCGCCAACCTTCCTCCTTTATCAGCACGGGCTTGTGACCGGCCATGGCGGAGTTTTTATTATCACGTCCAGTGTCGGTCCTAAAAAGGTCCTGGACTCTTTGAATTTTAAGGAAAGTCAATTCTGCAGCATCATAATCATCTCAATCATCTGCTACCAACTGATGAATTCTTTGTAGTTCTACCTTGCAGCATCGACGAATATAACCTATCTTATCACAACGATGACATGTTACGTTCTTTTCCCAACACTGTTGCTCATTCGCATGATTTGTATCATTACATCGTGTACAACGTGCCATAGAATTTCTATTTCATTGTGATCGACGTCTAGCGCTAAATTTATGAACATGTGAAATTTCGGAATTCCTTTTCGGTTCATTTGTATAATTCGAGCTGATTTATGTCGCTAACAAGTGCTTGGTAGCTTGTGTCTTTTGCCAATTAGAAGCAATTCTGAGTACATCGTCTAACGTAGGATTGTCAATCGCAATAGACTCATGCGTATTTCCTCGATTGGAGTATATGCAATTACCAGATCTCTTAATCTTCCGTCGATTGCTTGCTGTTCGGTTTAAATGGATCTATCGAAAAACGAACACTTACTTGTCAATCCCCTAGCTTCCGCTATCCAATCCTTAAGTGATTGGTTGGCTTTTTGTCAACATTGAGTAAATGCGAATCTGGCCGCAACTACATGCATTGGCTTTTAAAAAATGGCTATCCAGTTCTTTAATAATCATCTCAAAAGTAATATTTTCACATTCAAAAGACAGAATTAATTGTCCTACCAAGCGAAAATTTTCTTGACCACAACTAAACAATAAGAACTGTTTTTGTCACATAGGTGAATCAACTCTGTGCATGCCCAAGAAATTTGTTAGTTGAATCCCATAATCGACCCATTCATCTCGATCTGCATTAAAATGCCGAAACACTGGTAGAAACTGAGGTTTTCCAAAAGATTAGTAGCAATATTGTAATTTCCCAATATTGTAAGCTGAGAAAGTAATATTCCTAGAAAATGAAAAATTTCTGCAGCTTCCTCACTTTTATTGAGATTTAAGACAATCTGTTCTTGTAGCTCTCTTAAATCGAAAAGGAATGATATAATTACGGAAAGTCTCCTAAGTAGTGGATATCCTACTTGGGCTATTAAAAAATCATATTTTAGAGGAAATATTATTAGGAAAAAATGATAGGACCTAAACTTTAAACAACATATATAGGTATGCCTTATGTTATGATAAATGAAATGGCTAAATAATTAATCACATTAAGCGTCCTACAATGGCACACCAAGCATAGTTGTATATTATCAAAAGATGCCCAAAATAATGATGTTGTATACAAAATGCCATGTCAAGGTTGTGATAAGATTTATATAGGTCAATCAGGGCAAGGATTGTCAAAGTTTAGACTCTAAACGTATGGACCAACACATATAGTCTATTAAAAGTGGAACCGGATATGGGGTTGTAATAGACCACTCTTTGAACAATAACCATAGAATAAACTTTAAAAGTGGTCAAGTGACTTCAGTTGAAAATAATGTTTTAGAAAGGAAAATACAAGAAGCGTATTTTTTGCACAAAAATAGAAATATATTGATGTCTAATAATAAGTCAGATATAGAATTAATAACAAACATTTTATATTTGCAATTCTTATTTGTTTTTGAATTAATTTAATTGTTGTTTTATATAATTGTTTTATATAATTGCAATTTTTCATTTATTTACTGTATTAATGTTTTCGTGATCCTATACAATTGTTTTACTAGTCTTTTAATATTACAGTTTTATTCTTTTGAGTTTTATGTTATTTTATTAATTTGTGTTTTATATTAATTTTTTATGTTGTTATATTTAATAAAACAATTTTATTTACTGTATACATGTATTTGTTATTTTATACAATTCTTTTACTAGTCTTTTAAGAAACATTTTATAATTGAATTTTGTGTGTGGAAATAAATTGAATTAATAGAATCCTTTAATATTTTGATAAATTAAAATTATTTAAAAGTAGGGAGATCTATATTTAGACAAGTAAAAGGTGTTCCAATGGGTGGTAATAGTAGCCCAATTATAGCTGACTTGTTTTTAAACTTTATAGAATATGAATTTGTTCATAACTGTGTAAAAACTAAATCTAAATTACATAAAGATATGAAATATGTTTCGATATATTGATGATATATGTGTATTTAATTCTAATAATTTAAAAAAATTAAACCATCAATATGCTATAATAATTATAACGCCTATCTAACAAAAATTAAACCATCAAGTAAATATAAATATATGGATAAAATTGAATTAATAGAATCCTTAAATATTTTGATAAATCAAAATTATTTAAAAGTAGAGACATCTATATTTAGACAAATAAAATATATTCCAATGGGTGGTAACAGTATCCCAATTATAGCTGACTTGTTTTGAAGCTTTATAGAATATGAATTTGTTCAGAACTGTGTAAAAAAACCATCAAGTAAATATAAATATATAGATAAAATTGAATTAATAGAATCCTTAAATATTTTGATAAATCAAAATTATTTAAAAGTAGGGACATCTATATTTAGACAAGTAAAAGGTGTTCCAATGGGACACCTTAGTAACAATTAAATCCTTTGTAATTCAAGCAGTTTGCATTTTTGTATCACTAAAATCGCAGCTATTTAGGTTAAATTTTCAGTTTTAGTTTTTCTAGAGTGATTTCTATATTAATTTGTGAAATTTTTATTAATTATTTAGTATGGTGGATAAGCTTAACGCCCGCATGGATATTATTAAGATAAAAAGAATGCATTGTTCTGGCAACGTTATTTTATTTGCCGCAGAAGTATTGGTACACCTAAGCCATCACATTACTACTGATATTTGTGAAATACGTATAGCCTTTATCGGATCTACAGATTCCGGTAAAAGTAGTCTTATAGGTAATAAAGTTTATAACTAATTTGATGGATAATGTTTCCTTACTTTAAGTAAGAAAATGACCTTTTAAATAAATGCACATTTTATGAAGAGATATTTTTAGTGTTTCATAACGCCTATAAATAAATCCGAAAAAAAAACGATAATAAGACAAACTTTTACAAGAAAAAAAATTCAAATATTTTACAAGCTGTATAGACCTTGTGTATACACCTGATAAATACCTGATTAGCGTCAGGGACATAACATTTGTGAATATTTAGTAAATATTTTGATGCAAGTAGAAATTTTTGATAAAAATACAATATTTCGAAATATTGACTTTTCAAATTTCAATATAAGTATCCTCTATAAATAATACAAATAATTAATAATATAAATAGTACAAGCATTGATGTGCCCCGCATTTATACTTAAAACAAAAATAAAATACCAAAAACAAAGCACAAAATTGAACAACATACATTTTGAAACAATAAAAAAGAAAAACAAAGGTGAGTCATGTGAATGACAAGGTGAATCATATGACTGCCATGGTGAGTCATGTGAATGAAAAGATTGGCAATGTGATTGAAGTGATGTGTCATGCATCAAGTGATTATTCATGTTACTGAATTGATGTGCTATGTGTTTGAAGTGATGCCGTTTGTGTCCTTTATATTTTTCAGTAGTATTGAAAATGTTGTGAGGCTGCTGACTTTTACTTGATTTTGAACCTATTTACTAAAAGCAAAAAATGTCATTTACTAAGAATAATAAAGCGCAATGAAAAGCTATAGCAATTGGAAAAATCACTTACAAAAAAAATAAAATACCAAAAACAAAGCACAAAATTGAACAACATACATTTTGAAACAATAATAAAGAAAAACAAAATCATAAAACAAAATCATAAAACAAGTGATAAAAACATGCGAATTAAATAATTAAAATAATATAAATGAATGATCACTTAAGGAAACTAAAATATAAATTTTTTAAATATATATAAATTAATAATAAAGATAAATAATTATATAATATTTTATATAATTTATATTTATTTAAAATTATACATAAATTCCTCGACCCAATAAAGAATTTGTCCATTCTATACATAATTGGTCGCACCTGGGAATTATATTATTGATTTTTTTGTGAAACAAATATAATGTTTGGTATTTTTAAGTGTATATACACTCATTATTTATAATTTATACAATCATTAATTCAATGTCAGTTTTGATTTTCCACTGATTACTTAAAAATTATAAGATTTAAACGAAAATGTCAATAAAAATATATGGAATCATCGATATTTCAATTTGCTAATTGCTGCCACTAATAAATATAAGCTTTTGTGCTGCCTTTGTGTTGAAACTTACAATCATATTTTTCATTTGCTATATTTTAGGATTTTTTTAATTCATTGATTCCTGGTTATAATCTCAGATTAATATCATCCACAAAACATATTTTATCATTTCGAAATAGCAGAGGCAAAAAGCTAAATGAAATTCAAAGAATATTTAGAGTCCAATAAACTTTAGACGTGATAAATTAACCGCACGGGAAATTTATTATAAATTATTTACACGAAAACAAAATATTAAAAATATTTAATTTTTGGTAGAGAATTTTCACCAAAAATTAAATATTAAAATTAAAATCATCACCAAAATCAAAATTAAAATTAATATTATAATTTTAATATTAAAATTTAATTATCACCAAAAATTATAATTCTTACTGGGGAATTTTAAAACTTTCTCTAAAACATTTAAAAACCATCCTTATCTAGAAAGATGACGCTTTATCACTTTAAATGTGATACACCTTTGTTTTCAATAGTAGCTAATATACAATATATTGTAAATATTACAGCGTCTGAGTATTTAAGTTTGTATTGTTTTGGATTCGTCAAATGTATTTTAACAAATAAATATAGTATAAATTGTGTTTTGTATATAATTTTAGGGACCTTATGTTCAGGATTATATGATAACGGAAATGGACGATCTAGACTTACTTTATTTCGTCATCTTCATGAAGTAGTTACCGGACGCACATCTAGTGTAACCGAACAAATAATAGGAGTTGAAAAGCGAACTGGATCTGTAATGTCAATTTGATAATATTTATAGATTTATCATCAATTATTTAATCTTATCTAGGTTATGACGTTAGCCAAATGTCGTAATCCGATGGAGATGTTATTTCGATGTGAAAAATTGATAACTCTTATTGACCTTGCTGGTCACAGGAAGTATACTCGCACCACGTTATTCGGCTTAACATCTAGAAAGCCTCATTTTGTAATGGTCGTTATAAACAAACTACGCGGTCTTGGTAAGAATAGAGTAACGTTCAACATTTTATCTAATTCTTCTTTTATCACAGTTTCTTCAGTTATAGACCAAATAAATTATGCACTTTCCATGAACATTCTTCCTATAATCGTCCTTACCAAAATCGATCTTTATTCATCGATTCTCGGAAATAGTAACGATAACGATAGTGATTGTAAAGATCCTCAACTACGCAGTATTGTCAAAGAACTAAGCTTCGCTAATTTTATCAACCACTTACCTCAGTGTCATATAATAAAGCAAAATGATGATATGCGATTTGTTGCGGAACAGTTTATCGATAGAGTGTAAGAATTAATTTGTTTACATTTTATCAAATCATACATTTTATACTCTATATTTTACTATTTAATTTTTGTAAATCATTTCAAGCTTTTATAGTTCAAAACTTTAATAAGTGATAAAACTATTAACTTATGATTATTGATAATTAATAAAAAATTAGCGTATTTTCAAAACACAGACATTATAAATGTTGCTTAATAAATTATACTTTTAATTAAAAAAAGTAAAACTAAAATGTTATTTTAGTTTTACTAAAATAATTATCATTAATGAGAGAAAAATTTATCTACCGATTCTAAATATGTGCACAGCCTTCTATTACCTTCTATTACAATATGTAGACTCGTACCCACCTGATTCCGATACTCTTTTTAGAAAAATAGAACCCTTAGATGGGCAAATTTCAAAGTCATGGCCTGGATGACTTTAATCCAATATGTTGAGTCGCTGTATATTTCCTTTCCGATAGATGAAGGTATAAAAGTTGTAGAAGAATACTTATTAAGAAAATGTACATGGGCAGTTGACAGAGTATCAAACATAATAACGATGCTTCATTGCACGCTTAAAAATAACATCTTCCAGTTTGATAAGGAGTTGTATCTACAGACAAATGGATGTGCAATTGGGACAAGTGTCGCATCTGTCTTCGCATCACTGTTCGTAGTTGCAATCGAAGAACAATTTATAACATCTTGTACGCATAATCCAAAACATTTTCTGTGATACATAGATGACATTTGGCTCACGTGGGACAGCGACGAACAATCACTACGATCTTGGGTGGAAAATCTGAATCGCCAGAGCTCATTGAAGTTCAAACTAGAACAGATTTCGCAAAATACTGTTTCATTCATATGAATTGAGATATTCCGGGAAAATTACACGTTATATACACAAGTTTTTAGAAAAAAAACTTGGAAATCCGTATACCTCACGCTTCTAGTTGCTACCCTTCTCAAATTAAACGAAATTTAATATGTTATGAGGTACGAAGGATAAAAATTATGCTCTCGAGATGATGATTTTCTCATACAAACGGATCGCCTACGTGAGGATTTAATACGACAAGGATATAAACGACGGCAAATTCAAGTGGCCATTAATAAATTTAAATGGAAAAATAGAAAATCGCTATCAATTTCTGAACAAACAGTAAACCAGCCAATTAGAATATCTATAGAATGGAATCCTTCATTTATTAAACTTGATAAAGTCATTAAATCTGCGATCAAACAGTCAACACAAACAACCGGAATCAAAATCAATAATATTAAAAGTTGTTACAAACCACCAAGAAAAATAATTGATATAATAACGAGACCCAGTTTCACTGAAAAAGCTTCAAAAGAAATAAAAATAAACTGTTCAGAACCATGTGATGAACATGCTTGCAAAACATGTGCAGAAATGTCACCATCAATCACCTTTGATAGTGTGTCAACTGGGCTAGAGTACAAAATTCAACACAAAAATATATATGCAAAACTAAAAGCATTATATACTTGTTAGAATGCACAGTCTGTCATGTACAGTATGTAGAAGAAACCGGGGACTCTATGAACATAAGAAACAACATAAAGAGGTATCATATCAAAACAAAGAATGAAAGCTGGGATTCAGCCGTTAGCCATATCCAGAGTAAGCCTGACCACTCTTTTAAAATAAAGATAATCACAGTAAACTAACCGATTTGCATCGCAGAAAAAGACAGGAACTTTACTGGACTGAGCAATTAATGGCTCAACTCCAAGGCACATTAACGAAGAAAAGACTAAATTTGTAAAGTGCACATTCTTCCTTGTTTACCAAATAGTATATGTGTATATGCACTACGTACAAGTTGTAAAATATTGTATTGTGCTACTTACGAAGGGGTAACCCGAAAACGTTTTTTAAATAAATAAAGAAGTTGGTTAAATTTTATATACCTACTTATTTTGAAATACTTATGAATCCGACAGAAACAAGGATCTCAAGCCGTAATTTAAATAATCTCATTGATACATTATATATATTATTTGATATTTACCTACTTATTTGATATATATAATTCGCCAGCGTGCTCAAACCACTGTCTAGGGTCTCTTGTAGACTTATTGTTATGTAATTAGTAGAGTGTAGAACCAGACAAACGAGTACGTTTATTCAATTAAATCGACAAATTTGGCAAAAACGTTTCGACACTATGCCTTCTTCAGTTATCACAGTTATTTTGACTGCACACTGCATATATAGTACATTTCTGCAAGAATCTATTCAATAAGCTGAAACGCAAAATTCTTAAGCATAGTGGTGGGCTTTCAGAAAATTTCAATCATTGAAGAATTCCAAAGGGATGGTCATTCTTATTAAATGATTTATCGCACCTCAATTGCCCAATCCAGTATGCTTCTCTTGATTTGCGAATTGGTTATTCTCAATCGGACCTTAAATGATTGTTACTTTCATGCGGTGGTCTGGATGATCGACTATGTGAGCTACTACACCGTCTGAAGTTGTCGGTTTGTTAATATGTCTCTTTGTCGATTGTTCACTCATATATTATATTAAGTGCTTGTTTGGTCAATATATTGCGCATCACAGTCCAAGCATTCATCCAGGTAAATCACATTTTTAGATTTATATGTGTATGTACCGTAAACATTATATCGAAGTCCTGTTATGCGGCTGGAGAATCTAGTCACGTCGGACATTTCGGGACAATTTTTACACCGCTTGTCGTTGCAGGGTTCGCTCTTTCTATAAGATTGTTGCACATTGGTCTCTCTAGATTGTTTATGAAACATTTGCCCCAGACAAAACCAATTGCTGAATCTAATCTAGGGTTTCATAACCG
Organism: Pomphorhynchus laevis; assembly: GCA_012934845.2. Classification (NCBI taxonomy): domain Eukaryota; kingdom Metazoa; phylum Acanthocephala; class Palaeacanthocephala; order Echinorhynchida; family Pomphorhynchidae; genus Pomphorhynchus; species Pomphorhynchus laevis. The sequence goes on from WNNJ02001876.1 coordinate 263,862, forward strand.
TTTTCTTCTAGGTATTTAGCACGTCATCGATCTCAGATTGAAGTTTTCTTACTATAGGAGAGTATGGTATGACTGCATTGAATTTGTTTTTGCATGATCTCTTTGCTTTATTTCAAGTAACTGCTCCCTTTCTAGATTACGTATTCTTTTGATCTGTGTTTTTATCTGATGCTGGGAATATCCTCGTTTCAATAATCGGTCTACTAGCTTTTACACACAGACTTCGAACTCAATCTCACTTGAGCATATCTTGCCTGATTACAATATTGCCCGATAATTACAATTATTGCCTGATATAATCACTATCGTGATTATACGGGTTGTTGTATCGTGGCTTTCGGTGGTAACGGCGTATACGTATTACTGTTTTCGCTCTAAGTTTACAAGTAACGACTGGAATATCAGTTAGGCTTCGAAGTTTATTTACCCTAGAATTGATGCGTGTTCATATTCAAATGCGTCAAAATTTACTTTGTCAGAGCGTTCAATGTACTCATAGAAGTCACGTAATATGCGGGTAAGATTTATTGATTCAACTTTAATTGTTTGGTGTTTCTTTTTCTCGGAGATAGAAAAATAATCGTTATCGCTAGGCTTTAATTTCGTACCGTTTGAAAGAGAACATCATCGTTATCCCGTGGTAAAGTCTATAAAAGCAATAGCGACGTCATGCATTTAAGCTATCATCCAGCTTCAGGTTCTGTCTGCAATCAAAGAAAATTATCACGAAGTACATCAACATTCGACCACCTTTACCGTGTTTTCATGTGCAAGGCGAGATATTGTTTCATAATAATTCGAACTTATGTGTCTATGAGCCTCACGGTCGTAATCTTTGTCCAATACCACTACCTTATTTCCTTTACCAGTATTGCAAACTACCATTGCTTCATTATTACGCAATTGTTTCAGAGCTGTGAGTCCTGATGAATTTAAATTGCTTTGTCCGTGAGCATTTGGTGGTAGGTGAATGTACGGTTTTATGATATCTCTATTGACGATTTGATATACTAGCTCGTTATTGTAGCTGTTCGTGTGTTTGACATCCTTAAGTATTTTCGAGTAACATATTTTAGTTTGGAAACGAGCTGATGTCGGTCGAATTCCCTTTGGTACGGAACGAAATTTTGTCCCAAGGACAGCAACTGCTATTGCTTTGGTTCAAGCAGTTTGCCCGTTAAGTTCATCACATTACCAGCATTCGGTGCTTGCAATCCTTGCCAGTTTCTAAACATGTTTAACATTTTTAAACCTTCTTAAGTGTCTTAGTGGAATGTATTGAAGGGCATCCGAGTCCATATTTCGGTCAGTAAGTCTGCGAAATTTTGCCAATCTCTGAGACAAATGAATGATATTTATTATTGTCTATTGTAATTGTACTGCTTTTTACAGCGTACGCGTAGAAATCTTTTAAAACTCTTGTAAGCTACACTTCCGCGTGTTTGAGAATATGATGTCACCTTGTTATAAGCAGCTGCACTATACCATCAGAAACAACTGACTAATTTACTTGCATATACTTAGTCAGTTTTAGACCAGGAGTTGTAATGTTGTGAACGCAACAGTATTGTAGATATTGCCTATGGCAAGAAAAAAATCTTCGTATCTATCTTGATCCTTCTTCAGTGTCAGTTTTTCTACAGTAGTAGAAAAATCAAGACGAGTCAAATAATTTTTGTTTTCAAATTTTCAATCACTACTGAGGTCATCATCAGGAAAACAGAAGTAGTGGTTGAAAATTTGAAAACAAAAATTATTTGACTCATCTTGATTTTTCTACTATTTTAAAATGGAGTCTGCTTACACAATAGTTGTTCTACAATAAAACTGTGTTATCACATACACTTATATTCAATCGATGACATGATTGGTCAGGAAGAATTCTAGTCACTTTTTAGAGTTCCTTGAATGGATTATCATTAGTATTTAATAAGCAATTGGCCATAAGCTGTCCGATCCAAAATTGTTCATATTTCTTGTGCTGATTATGGTTGTTAATTGCCTATTCGATTATGACAATTTACATCTTATGTGGGATTCTCTACCATTGAGTCGGCAACATTCATCAGTAGAATGAAGTAACCACTGGTCGTTTCGGTTGCCTGTGTGACATTGTGAATTAATTTTTGCTTAATTAACTGAGGCTGGCGCTCTTTACCAGCTCGAATTGCTGTCGCATATCCTTAAACACTTGACAGATGTTGTTGCTGAATTGTCGCTTCACTCCTTAGATCCTTAATAGATACGGTATGTATAATGGTAGTGCACGGATGTGCTGAGTAAAAGATAATTTTAATAATAAAACGTAAGCCAGACGCGAAAGAATGACGAATGCCGTTTCGTCATCACAATGACTCATCAGTGCCAGATCCCTTCCACTACTGGATGCATAGGAGGACTGTGAATGATGTACTATTTTCTAGTACATCATTCACATTGATTCATTCATTGATTGCCGTCTGCCAGACTTCTTCTGCATCCAGTAGTGGGAGGGATCTGGCACTGATGAGTCATTGTGATGACGAAACGGCATTCGTCATTCTTTCGCGTCTGGCTTACATGTTTTACAAGAAATTCACGCGGAATGGTCTCACTCTACTTCATTTTCAATAATAACCTGATATTATCCTGATTGTTAGTTAAATATACATAAAAATATTTCATTTAATATAACTTATATAATTATTTCAAATTAAATCATTAAATGGTTTAAAAACATAAGTATGATGTATTGAAGAGCTCACATCTGTTTTAATTTTCGGGTTTTTGTTATTAATTCAAAAATCATGTTTATTTAATTTTGTAACTTGATTGGGCTAAAAATGCATACTAATTGATATAATTGTTTTATGGATTTTATTAACAGTGCGATTAACACAAAATAGCTTTACAAAACAAACAAAAATATAATATTTAATCTAAAAATCAAAAATATAATTATCATTTTAGATGGATAATATAAAATATAAATATCGAAAATTATTTTAAACTTAATCTAAAATGGATTTACGAAATCAATTGAAAATAATTGTTTAATGGATTTAGAATAACACCATTGTTTCAAGTTTCTTGTGTTACTGGATGTGGGCTAGATAATCTTTATGGATTTATGTGTTCTTTATCAAATAATCAACAGCAAATTGTAAATCCAATTATCACTAACATTTCACTACCAAATGACATTGAATTTCAGGTATTAATTTTTTCAAGCAATAAATTTTTTGATTATTTCAAAATAAGATCGATCACGTGTTTTCTTTTGATAAATCAGTATTAATTGTTCGTGGCTTGCAATTAAGGTAAATAATAGCAAATTTTCTAGCTAAGCATAATGGATGTAAATTTAGAGGTCTCCTCCACGTGAAAGATAGAATATTTCTAGGTCCTTTTGCTAATGGTCGCTTCGTCAAGGTAAAAGTAAAATCTATACGCAGACTCAATGTTCCTGTAAACGCAATATATTGCGGACAATCGGGATCTATTGCACTTGTACTTAACGAAGTTAAAATTATACGTAAAAAAGTATGTGTTTCAAAGTTTAAAAAGTAAATTTTTAAAATCATATGATATTTTTAAAAATCAAAATTTTACATCGTAAAATATTCAGTCTACTTAATATTAGCGCATTATTTATATTTTACCGAGTATTGCTTGTTTATCTAAATTTATTACAAATATAATAACAATAAGAATGTAACAAAGTTTTGAAAAAATCAAATTAATTAATTATTGAATTAATTTAATGTCTTCAGACATTAAATTTTTATATTTTTAATATGTTAATATTTATTATTATTTATTATTATTTATTTAATATTTATTATTGATTATATTTTAATATTCATAATATTTTTATTTAAATGTTTATTTTTAAATATTAAACATTTTTAAATAAGTTAATTATTGAATTAATTTAATCTCTTCAGACATATAAATGTTTATATTTTTAATATTTTTAATATTAAAATATTTATTAAATATTTATAATATTTTATTTATTTCAATATTTATTTTTAAATATTAAACATTTTTAAATTAATTATTGAATTAATTAATTTAATCTCTTCAGACAAAAGTGTTGTCTGAAAATGCCAATTGCATTAGCAAACATTTACTTAATTTTTTTATGCTCGGGGACAATTCTTTGATTTTCCAGCAGAAAGCTTCTGTCATCCACTTAATATTTTGAATTCAGTTCATCCTTAGCATCCCAAAGTGATCAATCAGTCCACTGTATAATATACTGGATGCATAATGTTGTAACATAACGCAACATTATTGAGGATGCGTGGTATTGCATACGAAATATTGCTAAATAATTTTATTAAGACTCAATAGTTGTAAAAAATAAATCCATCCTGATTTATATTGTAAATATTCAGGAGCTATCAGGGATAATTGAAAGACAAAGTTATAATTTTGTTTCTTAATACCTAGGCGTTTCTAAATAACTGAATAGTTGTATTTGTACTTAATATGATAAAAATAATCGATAATGTCGATTTTAAAGGGTTCTCTAATATTCACACGGATACAGTTCGAATTTTGCAGTTCTCAGACATGTACTGTGCTTATACAATTGTAATTCAACAAACCGATTTAGGCATATTTCTGAAAGACGCCAAGAATTCCGGTTATGGCCTACTCAAAATATACTTTTCCAACGCCTTCAATTAAATCAGCCGTGCAAAAATCATATGCAAAGTTAACCGATACATCCTAGCTCTTACACGGTTTGTGAACAGCTACTACGCCTGTAAATGTTTTTTGTACAACGGCGACCATCTGATACTCTCATAAGAAGGCTACAACAAGGTGACCCTCTCGCCCCGTTGTTATTTTGCCTCGCTCTCAATCCTTTATTAAAACAGCTCAGATCTAACTTAAACATCTGGTATCTAGACGATGGGGCAGTCGGCAGCCGGCCAGAAGATGTCATTCACGATGCCGAAATTATATCAGTTCAAGGCCCAAAGTACGACCTGTATAACAATTATTCAGAATGCGACCTGATCTCTGAGACGCCAAACGCGCTTTAAAATTTTCTGACGTTCCCTCATGGATCAAACTATACTGCCATCTGAGGCCATCCATCTAGGTGCCGCCGTAGGAAATTCAGAGAGCATAGACGACTCTCTCCGTCCCAAAGTATCAACACTGCGATTGATGTGCAGCCGTCTGACTCACGTCAATGCACATGTCGCATGCTTTTTGTTAAAAAATTACCTAAGCACATCAAAGCTTCTTTTCTTACTGGGGTGTAGCCCCTGTGCTAATAGCATCGTTCTGTCAGAATACGACACTCTCCTTAAATAAGAATTAGAAAGAATACTGAATATCTCTCTTTCTTAATCAATCCACTGGTAACAAACCACTCTTCCAATCGACCACGGCAGCCTGGGAATCTTCAATGCGTCTACCTTGGCAATTTCTGCGTACTTGTCGTCTTATTCAGCATGTATTTCACTCACGTTATGCATATTACCACCGCCCTTCCATAGACCACTAACAGTCGGAACCTACGAGTTTCATCAGCATGCCAACCAGTGGATCTCTTCGGGAGGGCGTTGGCCCCTAACATTAGTCATTGTTCACCAGGAGATCAACCGCAATTGTAACGCAATCTTTGCTATAATTGATTGTAAAAAATATGTTGTTAATGTGGATGTGGCATGGAATATATAAATGTAATTGATGGTAATCACTGCATTTTACATTTGATTTGTATATTTCTGCTTTTATATAACTTCAATTTCACGTTCAATGTTGTTTGTGATCTTTAGAAATTTGATTTCAAATTAAAAATGTATTTGAATGCTTATGTGAAAATTAGGGTCTTGTTTTGATAAGTAATTCATCAGATCAATCCAACGTGTGCCGGACAATGCAGGGTAATATCAGAATATTACCTTCAAAGAACAATAAAATCACATTACATCCAGGATGCAGATATACTTTACACATGAATAATATTTGCCAAACCGTGATTATAAATTCGTATCAGGTAAAAATTATAAATCCAATTTTGTTGCCTTTAATTTCAATATTTAACTTTATCTGAGCTACTTTTGACACAGTCATCAATTATTTTATACAAATTATTTGCTAATTGTATGTGAATATAATTAAAACTTAAATTTTATAAAAATATGATTAAACTATTGCTTAAATTAGAAAACTATATTTTCTTATCCATCATTTTTAATTCGAATTCGAGTTTTTATTACACTAATGGAAATTTAAGTAAACTTTCTCTAAAGATGATTGATAATCTTTATAACGGATAATTTCGCTATTAGCTAATAAATTAATGATGATTAATCTATTGTAAATTATTTTGCCAATCGCCAATAGGCGTCAGTGGTTAATAAATAAACTCAGATTATATAACACAAATATTTTTAGCAATAATTGTCGAAATTTTTCTGCGGCTTTTAAAATTTAAATTCAGCTGCATGCATAATACAGAAATTATTTTCTTGTGGGTTTTAATTTTATACAAATTATTTGCTAATTGTATGTGAATATAATTAAAACTTAAATTTTTTAAAAATATAATTAAAATATTGCTTTAATTAGAAAACTATTTATTTTATTATCTATCATTGTTAGCAATAATTGTCGAAATTTCCCTTGGTTTTTAAAATTTAAATTCAGATGCATGCATAATACAACAATTATTTTCTTGCGGGTTTTAATTTTCTTGCGGTTTTTAACATTCAGATGCTTAATTTTTCAATACTTAACTTTATCTGAGCTACTTTTGACACAGTCATCAATTATTTTATACAAATTATTTGCTAATTGTATGTGAATATAATTAAAACTTAAATTTTATAAAAATATAATTAAAATATTGCTTAAATTAGAAAACTATATATTTTCATATCCATCATTTTTAATTTGAGTTTTTATTACACTAATGGAAATTTAAGTAAACTTTCTCTAAAGATGATTGATAATCTTTATAACGGATAATTTCGCTATTAGCTGATAAATTAATGATGATTAATCTATTTATTTTGTAAATTATTTTGCCAATCGCTAATAGGCGTCAGTGGTTAATAAATAAACTCAGATTATAAAACACAAATATTTTTAGCAATAATTGTCGGAATTTTCCTGCGGCTTTTAAAATTTAAATTCAGCTGCATGCATAATACAGAAATTATTTTCTTGTGGGTTTTAATTTTATACAAATTATTTGCTAATTGTATGTGAATATAATTAAAACTTGAATTTTATAAAAATATAATTAAAATATTGCTTTAATTAGAAAACTATTATTTTATTATCTATCATTTTTAGTTTTAATATTTTTTAATTTATTAATAAATACTCTTTAATTTATTTTCTCTCAATGCTTAAACACTCTGTACAATATTATATTATTAAATATAAATAATATTTAGCTGTACCGTCATATTAATATATAATTAACATATAATTAATATAAAATATGTTAATGAAAAATATCAATATTTTTCATTATATATTTTAAGTCAGTCGATTTTAATTTCATATACGAATGAAAAATATAAAAATATAATTGTGAAATGAATAATATTTGTTTTTAACTAATTGAGATTGTTTTGAGCTAAGAGTTGTTTTATGAAAGGATATGAAACACATATCAAGCTTATTATTCTCTAATGTCAAAATCTAGATATTCTCAGCATTATCTCCAATTTAGTGATCAAATGCTTATATTTCTGAGTGATCTTTTTAATGCGTTCTTACACTAACCTTCAATATTCGGCTGCTCATTACGCTAAGAAATGGTAATTAATAATAAGAGTATCTTCACATGATAGAGATAAATTTATAGATTGAACTTAAATTATGCATTACGATGAGATCAAATTGTATTTTCTATATTTGTGATTTCTCATCGCAAAGCTTTAGCTAGTACTCACAGGCTAATTGCTTGTTATGGCAAAATATAATAATCAAGCAAAGCACTAATTAGGTTACGTTGCATTAGTTTATTAGCACTATTCAATGTAATTTAGTATGACGAAATTCTCCGCCATTTATTTGACAGATTAATTTAAACTATTTTTCAGCAAATTCGTTATTGCTTATTTTCGTTCATATTTTCCTTAAATTAGCAATGCAAATATAAATAATTAATGTGATTTTATCGAAATTTACTCTCGTAATTTTATCTAAATCGAATTATTAGATCACTGAGTTTACGTATAGAATTGTAAAATTATAAAATTGATTAATAATTATAAATAATGAAATACTATGCAAGAAAATGAGAGATTTCCATAGGCATTTTTTCTGTTTGTATGATGTTGCAGCCATGAAATAATCGACAAAACGATACCAGGTACCGTTTCGTCATTATTTTGACTCATCAGTGCCAGATACCTCCCACTACTGGATGCAGAGGAGGACCGGCAGACGGCACGAGTATGTCAAAGGTACATAGAGCTAGAAAAGTTCTAGCAAATTGGGCACATGCTTCACCAAAAGAATCATTAGCTATGAGAACTGGATAATGCCAGCGCATTTTCTCTATTTATCTGCCAACTTATTTGTATTTTAAGAGAAAATGAGAGATTTCCGTGGGTATTTTTCTGTTTGTATGATGTTGCAGCCATGAAATAATCGACAAAACGATACCAGGTACCGTTTCGCCATTATTTTGACTCATCAGTGCCAGATACCTCCCACTACTTGATGCAGAGTAAACTACTAAATAATAAATACTAATAATAAATAATTTATATTTATAATCTTTATATAAGATTTTATAAACGAAAATGTGTAACAATGATTTTATTATACATTTTTCAACATTGTGTAAAATTTAAATTAACTTATGTAAAATTTAAAAGTAAAACTGATATGATGAATTTCTATGTTTTGAGGTTTAGGAGTGCTATGATTAATTGCCATGCTATCAGGTTTCGGCTCCTATTCCTCGACCTAAAATAGCAGCGGGGCCAAAGGTGGCTGTTTTCTTCATGCATGTTTTCTTCGCTGAGGAATTTTTTCTTTAAGCAGTCACATAAGTTGTTTTTGATTCTCTAAATGTCAATGCAAAATTTAATCCCAAGTTAAGGATGTATTTCAATTCTTTTGTATATAGAGAAGGAGACATGCTGATTAGTAATCTTAATAGTAGATCGTTCGGTAAAACGGAATGCCACATCCATCAAATTAAAATCAAATTTCTTTTCAATTTTTCAACAGAAAGCCTTTGCCATCATCAGAAAAGTTTTATCTGATGGTACGTGATCTACAATTTGTATGCTACTCAACGATCGGAACGTGGCAATTGACTTAAAAACTACTACTTTAAACTGATTCAATATATTATCGTTTTAACTAAAAGAGCATTTCATCAGATCAGCTACTATGGTCTACGTATTCTATACTATTTATGAATATAAAATGAAGCCAAATAAAACGTAAATAAATTATTAAATACTAAATAATTTTAAATAACAAATAATTATACTATTTATAAATAAAAATAATGAAATTTAATGAAATTTAAATAATAAATAATTGAATAATAAAATAATAAATTCTTTTTAATAAATAATTTTTTAATAAATTGGTTACAAACATACAAAGGGTTCCCGCAAATGGGGCCGTCAAACACATTAAAAACATTGTTTGTCAACAAGATTACGAAGTTACCGATACAAGTCAGTGTTGGTCAGTATTTTTTAAACTCGCAGGTGAGTCCCCGTCAATGTCAATAGAGGATACCACTGTTGCGAAGGATGGATCTTCTTGTCCAATATAGACGACTTTACCGCGGGAGGAACGATAACCTCGGATACACATCGACGCGGCCAGACACAGATCTAAACTGATCTCACTTTTCATACGGTTGATACACTGTGTGTAAGTGCAGTTCGCACTTTTTGCAGATTGTCTAGATGCGATTTTTTTGTAGTACAGCCCGATTAATAATAAATAATAATATTTGTTATTTTATAGATAAAAAGTCAATTTTTATGAATTGACTAATAAATAACTGACGTAGTATCAGAATAAGGATTAGAAGTCATCATAAGGAACTGCTATGCTATTATTTTTCGGACGCTTCTAACGTAATTTAACAGAATACGGATTATTAGTGATACTTAGCCGTACCCAAAAATTGCTTGCGCACAAAATTGTACACAAATTTCAAGGAATACGTAGGCAGTTCTCGTTATAATATAAAATATTGAATAATGGACCTATAGCTTTAGATCGGATCTCACTACTTGGCCTGGAAGACAATTTCATGATCAAATTGATCTGTATAATAATCTAATTAGCCTTGAGCAACGACCATGTGATAATGTTTTTAGTGCAATGGAATGACCATGTGAGACTGTATGCCACTAATTTAATGTATTTAGAAGAATACCCCTCGTGTTTTGACCATGTGACACATTGCTGTATTATCAAATGAAAATAATGTAGCGCGGATACTTTGAATTAAATCAGCTAACTGAGTCTACGTATATAATTATAAAATAAATTATTTATAATTATATTTATAAATTATAATAATTTATAATAGTCCTTCATAATCATCGTAATTAATCTCTTCATTTTAAATTTTAGCTTTTGAATTTTGATTAATAAAATAAGTTACATATTATGTTGATATTTAATCCTTTCGGAGATTTTTCGAGATATTATTAATAATATACTTATTTATAGAGTATTTACACTTACGCTTAATACTAATACTAATTTATTTAACGTGGCGAACGCGTGCCAGCTGCACGCTTACATATCCACTAACAAAAAATAAAAAAGTAAAGCAGATGAAATGTTTAAATGGGATTGGATTTGACGTTTGAAGCTCGGCATTGGGGTTTATTAGTGTATATGAATGGGCAGATGATTCCACGATAGAGGAACAGACCCCAGGAAGGAACGGATTCCAAAGTAGGTGGAGTAGTTTGGTACATGTAAAAGAAGGGAATTACAGGCACGCAAGGAACAGTAATCAGGACGAGAATTATCAAGAAAAGGAAGGTTAAGAAATTAAGGGATATAGAAAGTTACAAGGCGGAAAGCAATGAGAAGACGAATTATATCTTCCCTTTTTGTATTATTCCTACAGTACAATTTCGTTTATTTACCAAAATTAGTAAAATTAGTATTCTAAGTTCATATTTAAAGTTTTTATATTTTAATTAATTCCCTGTTTTGGAAGTAGGGAATATGCACATTCAATTCCAATGCAACGGAATTATTCTTTACTGTGGTACTAAAGCCAAACTTCTTTCCAGTATCATCGGCCATAACGGATACATTGAATTGTACTCGTTGCAATCCAAACAGATAATCCTAATCCACAACGTCCTAATGTTTAGTAGCTTTTGATTTATGATGTTATTCAATTGCGTTAAGTATAGATGTAAATAAGTTAACAATTAAGACGTTTATAATTACATGGTTAATTTTTATAAAACTGATAAAAAATTTGAAACTTTTCCTTAAGGCTTATTATATTCTACATAATTTGTATTTTTGATGATTTAGGAATATAATGAGACAACAATTATATTTTTAAGCTACATCTAAACGAATACAGTAGACTACTATAACTGTTAAGTCTTGAAATAACATTTTTTATAGTAATGTTAAATATTTTGAATATAGTTGCCAACTTTTAGATGCTAGCTCCAAAGGTGTTCTCGCCGCTATAAGCAATATAAAGAAACCCGTCATCGTTTTTAAACTCTGAATAAAGCTGGCCCATAGTCGAACTGGCTTGAGGGACTGAAGCAAATATTACAAATTGACAACCTGTCCAAATCCTTGATTATACCTGTTTGTTACCTCGTCGAAAAATTCTCTTTAAATCCTTGATTTTATATTTATCATAAGAAACGATTCCTGACTATATTATATTATATTTCATGTTAAATATAAAATTTAAATTTCATGTCCATATTATCAAGTTAAAATATAAAATTTAAAATATAAGCCGATTTTTATGAATTGACTAATATATAATAGACAATGTATCATAATAAGGACTTCAGGTTATTAGAAGGAACTGATATGTTATCAGGTTTCGTACCCTATTTCTCTACCCAACATAGCAGCGTGGCCAAATACATGAAAATGATTTGGAAATATAACTCTGGCTTATAAACAATTGTTTTAGAAGTTGACGAGCGAGGAAACATAATTTATTTAGTGAATTTTTGAATGCAACTGCATTCATCATCAGATTGTATGTTACTTATCTCAAACTTTTTTATCTTAAAAAAGTTTGAGCATCCAAAAAGTTATAGGCATCCAAAAATGTATTGTATAGGTACAGCCATGGGAGCACCAGTTACAATTGTTACAGTTTTGATGTGGAAGCTTTATTTATAGTAAATGATAGCACATGTTTGATTCTTTGTCTATTTAAAAAATTTAAAAAAATTGTATATTTAACAATATTTTGTATGATTTAATATAAATATAATTTATTAGATGAGGCTCGTTACCTTCAACATACAAAAGACGGGAAAGGAAATTATCAGGTTGAGGAAAATTCGGCACAAGACGTTCACACGACTCATGCTCAGAGGCAATATCGGTGGAGCAGTGAGAACTCTTGATGGGAAAGCATCATTTGGCAAGTGTATTAAATTGAACGAAAAAGTTGGGCAGTTAACTGTCAAACAGGCCTTAAGTGAGAAACATCCACATGGCGTGAATTTACACGTAGAAGGTTTGATCAAGTACTCTATGATAGGAACACTTCCGTTTCATGTCACTTTATTCAATCAAATAACGGGAGCGGATATATATTTTCGATGGCAAAGAAGACGACATGTGCAGTCGGGCCATCAGGTGTGAACGCGCAAACATGGAAACAAATGCTGATATCGTTTGACCGCGATTCTGATAAGCTGGCCGAGGCATTAGCTGGTATGACAAGACGTTTAGCCTCTGAAATTGTTCCACGAGAATCAACTGTAGATTTGGTTGCCTCAAGGTTGATTGCCTTAGAAAAGTCTGATGGAATTAGGCCAATCGGGATTGGCGAAGTATATCGTAGGATAATGGCCAAAGTCGTCATTAGAACGATTTCTATGCACATACAATCAGTTGCAGGAAATACACAATTATGTGCGGGACAACGTTGTGGCCGGGAGTATGTGGTTCGGTGCATTCGGTCGTGTTTATTTGAACAGAATAACAAATGCTTGCTGCTTATAGACGCTGACAACGCGTTCAATCGCGTTAATAGAAAACTTGCTTTGCCTAATATGAGTAGTGTGTGTCTTCCACTAGTTAACATTTTGACAAACACTTATCATGATGATCCCACTATGATAATTGACGGTGAAACAATGAGATCCCAAGAGGGTTTTACACATGGGGACCCGCTGTCAATGGTTGCCTTTGCTGCAGCAACTCTTCCTCTGATGGAAAAATTAAAACATGATTTTCCAAATATCCAGCAAAAATGGTATGCAGATGATGTGTCTTGCGTAGGAACAGCGAATGATCTTGCGGGATATTTGGAGAGGATGCAAACACTTGGACCTCAATATGGCTTCTTTGTCAATGCTAGGAAATGTAAAATATTTGTTCCGTCCGAAAATAGTGAAACAAAATCATTGTTCAATGCTTTGGATTTGTCAGTGACCAACACGGGCGTTGAAGTCCTGGGATGTCCTATTGGATCGGCCGAATATGAAAAATCATGGCTGGATGACAAAATAGAGAATTGGATGATGATGATCCAACGACTAGCAGAAATCGCGAAAATCGATCCGCAGCTCGCATATTCCGCCTACATGGTGTCACTCCAACACAAATGGACTCACATTTTTAGGGCATGTCGCTTCGAAGGTAAGGGCGTGGAAAAATTGGAACGGGAAATAAAAGAATGCCTTCTACCAAATCTCACCGGTCAGCAACTAATATCAGATCAAATGAGACGGATTATTGCTTTGCCGACAAGCAGGGGTGGAATGGGCATTACGGATCCTTCAGATTTTGTCTTGCGTGAGTGGCAGTGGTCGGATGCTATGTGTAATCCACTTGAAAGTGGTTTAACGGGAGTTGAACTAATCAAAGCTCAGACTATAGTAGCAGCGAAAATTAGAAGAATAAAGAAGCATATTTCAGACTCCTTGTTTTCCGAAATTGTGGATGGGAGCGACAAATTTTTTCGTAATTCGTTAATGCACGCGACAATAAAAGGCTCTTCTACTTGGCTTTCTGCCAGGGTTAACGATGATCGGTTATACAGACTACGTCGCGAGGAGTTTTATGATGGTTTGTCAACAAGATACGGATGGCCACTTGTCAACGAGTTTAAGACATGCGTTTGTAGGTAGGATAATTCTGTTACTCACACTCACTTCTGGTCTATCTGGCAAGACAATAATCAAACACAATGCGATTCGTGATCTCCTGCGAAACTTGTTATCAGGTGCAAGTCAAAATATCGTAACCGAGCCTCTGCTGACACCAATAGAATCAAATTATTCATTTAAAACGGCATCTACTTGCAAAGACCGCAATGCTCGTCTAGACTTGGCTTGTACTGGGTTATTTGGTATCCCGACAGAGCGGACGTTCTTTGACGTCTCAATTTTCAACATCCACGCTCCGTCAAATGCCTCACGCAGCCCAGAGAGCACATTTGTGTATCACGAGAACAGAAAGCGTGCGAAGTATGTAGAGCGTGTAAACACATTCGAACGAGCTGGATTTGCTCCCTTGATAATTTCCTCTTCTGGAGGTACTGGAGTTGAAATGAGTGCAGTGCTGAAGCGGGTAGCAGCATTGGCTACCGCTAGAGGGAATCATGTAACGGTTCATGCGAATGATTCATTACATTCATTAATTACATTCATGCGAATGTATCGGTTCATTCAATACTTTGCTGCACATGCGAATGATGTATTTCCTCCGATAAAACTATATAGTATCTTATTCTAATACAAAGTATATTATTTATTATCCATCCATAAAAATTTGCCACTTAAGAGTTTAAATTTATTCTTTATATTATTGTGTTGATTTATATATTTTACTATTTTCTGCTTGATGTTATTTTTATAGTAACCTAGTTTAAAATATGTATCTATTAAATTATTTAAATGATTTTGAAGAAAGCCAATATCATTACATATTGTTGCAATTCTTAAAATTTCATTATTTAATGTATTATATTTTATATTATATGGTATGCATGAATGCTCATGCAAAAATATGTTTCTTGTAAATTTAAATATGTCATCTTTACGATATAAATTAATAGTAGTTTTAGTAAATGTTAATTTAATGTTCATATCTAGATATACATCTTCTTTATCATCAATATTAGTTTTAGATATATACCTTGTTAATAAAAATTATTAGGGTTAAATACACATATATTTAATATATATAAATTATATGTTAAATAATATACACAATATATAGGTTAAATACACATATAGGTGAATACACATATAGGTTAAAAACACATATATTTAATACATATAAATACATCATATATTTCAGATAAATGTTCATTTGCTTAACTGCAATAAAGGATGCTATTGTATAATGATTGCATAATGATTAGTTAATTTGCCCTTATTTGTCATAATGATTGTAGAAGTCTTCTGCAGTCTTACCTGCTGGGCCAAACACATGTCAGCGATATATTTCGTCTGATGTAATAAAACGAAATAAGACCACTGATAGCAAATCATATCACTTGACTGAAGCTACATATTTTGTGTTATAAATCAAATCAAAGACTAATTCTTTATATTTTTTATTTTTGATGAACATGTTTTGCGTTACAGAAACTAATTTTTGTGTATAGTTTTAATTTCAATGACGATTTCATCTCCTTCGTTTTCAGTATTTCGAATTATTTAATATGAACTATATGTGAATCATTGGATTTTCATTTCAAAATTTACATACCGATTTAATACTAGTGAAAACTCGTTATGTATTTTTAATAACTCAAATTCAGTATTTTAAATTACTCAAATTAGTATTTAAATAAGTTAGTATTAAATAAGTTTAAATAGTTAAAAGTTTAACTTTTTAATAAGTGGATTAAAGTTTAAATAGTTAGTATTTTAAATAACTCAAATTTCCATAATCTAACTTTTTATATTAATACCGAATCCTCTTTATGAAGTTATTTGCATATTATCTCTCTTTGAATTGAGTTTGACATAAAAGATTCCATTTTAATTCCAGAAACAAAATTTTAATGTGATATTTCGATAGCTACGAATTACTACAAAGCAAAACAAAGTTTCTTAGTAATTTTATTTAAAGAATTATTGGAGCTAGATCAAAAGAAATAAATTATTTTTGTTCGCTAACTTCTGTTAGCATCTTCAGAAAATTACTGAAGAAATTACATCTTCAAAAAATTACTGTAACATTCTGAAGATGCTAACAGAGGTTTGGTAAATATAAAAAAAATCCTCTTTTCTTTGATCCAGCTCTAATAATTCTTTATCAATAATGAATCATAATCAACTGTTATTTTAAATAGTTGATAATTCTTTACGAATATTATTTTGTAACAATTTGTTTTCATAATTTTGCCAATTATTTTCAATATCAGATCAGATAACTGAGTCATTAAATTTAAATGAAATTACATTAAATTATTTATATTATAAATAATATAAATACATTATATTATTTATTGTATTATTCATTATATTATTTATTTATTATTTATAATATTTATTTATATTATTTATTGTAGAACTTACGATATTATTTAAATAAATAATTATAAAAAAATATTAAACATTATGATAAATAAAAATAAATTTTTTATAGAATTTTTTGCTAACAGAGGTTAGGTATATATTGAAAAAAAATCCTCTTTTCTTTGATCTATCTCCAATAATTATTTATCAATAATGTATGATTATCAAATATTTAAAATTTTATTTAATTTTTACTTTACTATTGAATTAGATTTTGGATTAAATCTTGCTCATTTCATTTTTATTATTTTTCAAATAATTGATGTGAATTTCTGAATTTAGGAGTGTTCAAACGAGGTTACATTGACATTCCACACCAGTTATGAGTATGTTAAAATTGGATGCCAATTTATACTTTGGAATATTCGCGCAATTGGTGTCGTCACCAAGCTACTTTAGTGAACAACATTTTCTGTCTTCATTTGGTTCATTGTGTAGTTTTCATTTTTTGTAAAGTATCAAATATGTGTATTATTTAGTTTACTTCTCTGTATAGTTTGATATCGATATATTCGCTTCTACTCGACTTCATACTTATATTGTAAAAAACATTATTTGTTTTCCCATTAAATTCTTGTTAATCTATTTAATCTATCGGAGTAAACATTGTTAGGACAACGATGGATATTGTAGCCTAGTAGACTAGGCTACAAAAGAAGCAAAAAAGGAGATAATTGCTACAATGCAAGTTTTATTACCTTACAAATATGCTCATCCTGGCCGAATAGTATAGGCGTGTGCACTGCAAACTCTGTACGGTCTTCAAACATCGAGCATGCACTCTCTATTGACATCTGTATGTACACGTCAAAGCCAAAAGTTGCGTTGTCGAAAGACGTAGGGGCACCCGCTGGTGAAACGGGGTTTACACTTCATTACCTTACAAATATTATAAAATAATAAAAGTAATAAAGGGATAAAACACTATTTCAATATTAATTCTACAAAAGAAATTTTGTAGACATTTTTTTATAAAAAACTTTTATACAATTTTTAGAACACACAAAAGGAATATATTTTCAAAATATAAATACGTACGATTTTAGTACGCTTTATGCAAATCTAAATTTAGTAGATATTAAAGAAGCGTTTGTAAAATTAATTAATCTTATATTCGGGAAAATATTTACATATATATGCTATAACAACTATAACGCCTATCTAACAAAAATTAAACCATCAAGTAAATATAAATATATGGATAAAATTGAATCAAGCGCATTCCTTGGAATCTTCGCCGCCGAGTTGCCAATGTTTTTTCCTCTTTAATTCTAGAGGCATTGTGCTCAAATTCATCCAACGATTGGGAGCGTTTGCTGTGCTTTCCGAAGCTATGCCTACAGACTTCCTCAGGTCGGCACCATGCCGGAGACAACACTAGATCTAATATCAACGCGCTTATAGACAAATTCGAAAATGGAAGAGAGCGTGATTGCCTTTCCTCTTCGGGGCTTCGATCATCCAGGAAATTCAGAGGAACTAATGATAAGAAAAATGAATTTATGGAAGTCATCGAATTGGCGAGAAATGGCAATTTCGGAAAAGCGATGCGCCGCCTTACGTCGAATAGTGCATGCGAATTTTCAGAATCTTTACGCGGTAAACTGACAGAGCTACACCCCTTACATGATGTTCTCCAAAGTCCTGGACAGCTATCTTTGAATACCCCCTTGTCGGTTGACTCAGACATAGTTGAGGCCGCAGTATCATCATTCCCACCCTCTTCCTCTCCTGGCTGTTTAGGTTTGAGGGCAGAACATATTCGAGATATGCTGTCGGTAGATCACGGGGTTTTGCTTCAACGCCTAACATCACTAGTCAACAACATGATCGCTGGTACTCTCCCGAACGACCTCGTGCCCTTTGTCGCCGGTGCTAATCTCATGGCATTGAACAAACCAGATGGAGGGATCCGCCCCATTGCCATTGGGGAGACATTACGTCGTCTTTGCGCTAAGTGTATTTGCTCCAAACTTCGACAGCGATTTGCCGAATCCCTCCATCCGCACCAGCTCGGTGTAGCGACGCCAAACGGAATGGAACAGATAGTACATCAAGCACGTCGGCTACAACAACTTCATGATCAAAATGTTAATTGGGTTTGGGCTAAAATCGACTTGGCTAATGCTTTTAACACGCTGAACCGGGATTCCTTCGTCAACGCGATCGATAAGAATTTTCCAGAAATTAGTCGTTGGACATCATGGTGCTACGGCACTACCTCAAGCCTTCGGTTCGGTAGCCTGAAACCTCTTCAGTCTCGAAGAGGGGTACAACAAGGAGATCCTCTTGGTCCAGTTCTATTTTGCCTGGCGATTGATCCGATTGTGGTCCAGATATCGGAGATTGAAGGTGTCAGCTTAAATAGGTGGTACCTCGACGACGGAATAATCGGCGGTACTCCTATTGCGGTGGGCGAGGCTCTGGCTCGTCTTGCTGCTAATTTTCCTGCGATTGGACTGTCTATTAACTGGAAAAAAACCGAAGTAATTGGTAGGGAAGACAAGGTCGACTTGATAAAGAACAGATGCCCATGGATCACATTGGTCAACACCACAAAAAACTTTACAATTCTTGGAAGTCCCATCGGGTCTAAGGAACATTGTTCGGGATACCTTGTCGATGTTGTTCTACCATCCCTGCGTCAAACTCTGGACTCGCTCGAAAATCTCCCTGACCCACAAGTTGCTTTCATCCTGCTTCGTAGCTGCGCATCCGCTCCACGGGTAAACCATTTAATGCGCACTATAGACCCCGCCTTCGCCGAAGAGTTTTTCCGTTTGTTCGACCGCTTGATATTGAAGTGTTTTAGCAATATCACTTCTATTCAACCCGATAAGTGGGCGTGGATGCAAGCTTGCTTACCGCTGAAGATGGGAGGACTGGGCCTTCGAAGCTGCTTCCAACACTCTCAGGCAGCCTTCGTGTCCAGTGTAGACACTGTCGCTAGCCAATTAAATCATGACCATTTAACTTTCCCTGGGTACGAATTCGTTAAATCTATTATTCCGCAACATGTAGGCAATCCGCAAACAAATCAACGAGGATTATCTTGTCACATTGACGAAGTGTCGCGCAGCAGGCTATTGGAGAATGCCGATCGCTTCAATACTGCCCGATTATTGGCAGTTTCATGCCCACACGCGTGTGCTTGGTTACAGGCCGTCCCTAGCAAAGCCACACATATGAACTTGGCACCAAATGAATTCGTTGTGCTACTACGTCTTTGGTTAGGGTTGTCTCTCTGGAACAGTGATTATCGATGCAGACGCTGCCTTAGGATGGCAGACAAATTCGGCTTCCACGCCTTAACATGTCAGTTTGGAGGCCACCCTGGAATTCGACATGATAGCTTGAGGGATACAGTCTTTCAAGCAGCGGTTTCTGCTGGATTGAGGGTGGCAAAGGAGGTACCCAACCTTATTCGTGGTTTGCGAGAGAGACCGGCGGACATTCTATTTTATAAGGACCCTCCTTTAGCAGTTGATTTTGCCGTAACTAACCCTCAACAAAATGCTTATATTTCCATGGCTTCTGAGATCCCTGGCTATGCCGCAAGCAAGTATGCCACCTGTGTCAAGGAAAGGAAATATAAACGCAAATTAGAGGAGAATGGATACAGTTTTACGGCAGCAGTTGTTGAAACTTACGGAGGATGGAACCCCAAGGGGAAAAGCTAATTCGTTTCATTGCTCGTTCTATGTCATGTAGAAACGGTACCCCGTATTGTAGCACAGCGGGTCAGTTATTTCAGCGCTTGTCCGTCGCACTGATGAGAGGAAATGCTAAAGCGATCCTCAAAAGTCTTGACGAGATGGGCCAACCCTTACTAGAGAAAAGTCTTGGATTTTGTGACGACCCATCTCCGCGACTCTTTTCTTTGAGCAACCTTGCACAGCCCGAGGCCCAGTCAGTTGAGATAGTTCATGACTCCAATATTCGGTCAGCTTCCGTCGTCAAAGGCGACCATTCTGAGGTTGACATGCCTGTCCTGCAACTCATGTCTCCACGACGACCTTCGGCATATCACTCAACATCTAAACAATCAAATAATGCTTCTTTGTCACTTCAGCAATCACCAACAATTAAGGAGGGGTTGATATCGCTTCAACCGAATATTGATCAACATACCTATGGAACTGCAACATTATCCAGATTAACACTTGCACCATTTTTGAACCTTCCATTTGGAAATTCAAATTGTACTGAAATACAACAAAATATTTTTGGCACTATTCAGACAAATCCACATGCAGTTCAAAACCTTCTAAGTAATAATTTGGCTCAAAGACTTATGAGTAATCCTGCATTGCTTAGTTCAATTAAGCTTAACAATCCACAAATGCAAAGAGTGAGGGAGCAGAACCACGAGGTTTCACAATTCGTTAACAATCCGGATTTAATGTGTCAAACAATGGAAATGATTCGTATTCCTACAACTATACAGGAAATTACGAGAAACCATGACAGAGCCCTGATTAACCTTGAGAGATTACCGAGCGGATATAAAGTTCGACAGAGAATTTATCGCGATTTTCAAGAACCAATGCTTAATGTGGCACATGAGCAGTTTGGCGATAACCCTCTGAATACTTATTCTAGTTCATCTGGTACAGCTAACACTAGTCAAGTAGGAACTGAAAATACAAACCTCCTGCCAAACCCGGTGGCATCTCAGAATACTACATTTCAAATCGATTCGTCTAGTTCATATGTATCTAATTCAAACCGTTTAGAGTCGCCTTTGCAATCTACGTCAAGCGAAAACACTAATCGGTATTCTACGATGAACCCTCAACAATTATTAGTAGTCGATGCTGAAAATCCTCTCATGTTATTCGACATGTTGCGGGCATCCAGTTTTAACCCAAATATGAATAATTCTCTTTGCGATCCTGGTATTCTACTTAATCTGCTTAAGATTCTTCTTAATCTGCTGCGTACATATGAATTTATACAGGACGAAGGACAAAGAGAACAAGTACATCGTGTAATTCATGAGTTTATGAGTCAGTGGCCAATACCTGAAATTTGTGCTCTATGCACAAATACTCGAGCATTGAGGACGATTGTACAAATTCTAAAGAATCTAATTCGTCTTAGGGACACATCCCCACAAGTATATTCACAGTTGATATCTTCAAATATAAGCGGTCTAGTCGATAATCAAATGAATAGTCAACCTACTTCATCTGATGTGGATTCTTTTCGATCACCAAGCAATAGACAAACAGCTTATGCAACAACAGTATTTCAAAATTTACAATACTCAAATCAAGATTATACTGCTTCGTTGTTTCAACCATTAGATCGTCTTCATCTCCAGCAACATCAGCCGACAAATCAACAACCAAACCAAACTCAAGAACATCTTTATGCATCCGAACTTGTACAAATGCAGACATTGGGATTCCATAGCCGTGATACTAATCTGGAAGAGCTTGCTGCATCTATGGGGGACGCAAAAATGGCTGTGGAACGTAATGAAGATTTTGATTGATTGACTATAGTTTTAATTGATGTTAATTTTAAGAAGGTATTATAAAATTGAATTAATAGAATCCTTTAATATTTTGATAAATTAAAATTATTTAAAAGTAGGGACATCTATATTTAGACAAGTAAAAGGTGTTCCAATGGGTGGTAATAAAGCCTAATTATAGCTGACTTGTTTTTAGCTTTATAGAATAGGAATTTACTCATAATTGTGTAAGAACTAAATCTAAACTATATAAAAATATGAAATATATGTTTCGATACATTGATGAAATATGTGTATTTAATTCTAATAATTTTTTTCAATTGGTGAACACATTTACCCAGAAAGCCTTATTCTTAAAAAACGAATATTAATGATAAAGAAGGTGTATATCTAGATATGAACATTAAATTAACATTTACTAAAACTACTATTAATTTATATCGTAAAGATGACATATTTAAATTTACCAGAAACATATTTTTGCATTAGCATTCATGCATACCGTATAATATAAAATATAATACATTAAATAATGAAATTTTAAGAATTGCAACAATATGTAATGATATTGGCTTTCTTCAATATCATTGTAATAATTAATTAGATACATATTTTAAACTAGGTTACTATAAAAATAACATCAAGCAGAAAATAGTAAAATATATAAATCAACACAATAATATAAAGAATAAATTTAAACTCTTAAGTGGCAAATTTTTATGGATGGATAATAAATAATATACTTTGTATTAGAATAAGATACTAAATAGTTTTATCAGAGGAAATGCATCATTAGCATGTATTATGCCCCGCTGCTATGTTGAGTTGAGGAATAGAGGTCGAAATCTGATAACATAGCAGTTCCTACTGATGACCTCTATCTTGATATAAATGGCAACTATTTTCGGGCAATTTTATCAAGGACGACCGATAGCGATGTCAGGTAAGACGGTAAGTAAGCTGGTGTGGAAGTGAGTGTTACGCTTGAAATGTCTAGATAAAATTGAGTTAATAGAATCCTTAAATATTTTGATTTATAAAATACCCTAGACTCAATTAGCTGATACAATTACTTAATTTTTGTATTTTATTTAGCATTATTTTTAATTTATAAATAATATAAAATACTTAGACTCATGTGATATAATTTTTTGATATTGCGTCAACAGAAGGTATGTGCATATAAAATTTTTAATTATTAATACCATCAATGGCAGAGCAGTTCGAATTACGCGGTTTTTGTCGAGTTTATTTAGGTTCCTTTTGTTAAGTTTATTTTTTGAGTTTAAAATGTAGAAGATTTTGTGAAAATTGTTAACCAAGTGATCGATATGTAAGAACAATCCTATGAATTTAAGTACGATATACTGGTATAAAACACTATTTCAGTATTAATTCTACAAAAGAACTCTTAGAACACACAAATCAAATCAGCTAACTAAGTCTACGTATTCAATATAATTTTAAAATAAACAAAACATAATAATGCTAAATCAAAATTTAATAATTAAATAATAAAATTAATAATTGTTTTTGGATTTTCTATAATTTAAATCAAGTTAAAAGAAAAAATTAAAATTTAAAATAAAAGTCAAATTTATGAATTGACTAATAAATAACAGACGTTGTATCAGAATAAGAATTAGAGGTCATCAGGAGGAACTGCTATGCTATCAGGTTTCGGCCCCTAACTCCTCTACCCAACATAGCAGCGGAGCCAAATACATGCTAATGATGTATTTCCTCTGATAAAACTATCTAGTATCTTATTCTAATACAAAGTATATTATTTATTATCCATCCATAAAAATTTGCCACTTAAGAGTTTAAATTTATTCTTTATATTATTGTGTTGATTTATATATTTTACTATTTTCTGCTTGATGTTATTTTTATAGTAACCTAGTTTAAAATATGTATCTATTAAATTATTTAAATGATTATTGAAGAAAGCCAATATCATTACATATTGTTGCAATTCTTAAAATTTCATTATTTAATGTATTATATTTTATATTATACGGTATGCATGAATGCTAATGCAAAAATATGTTTCTTGTAAATTTAAATATGTCATATTTACGATATAAATTAATAGTAGTTTTAATTAATGTTAATTTAATGTTCATATCTAGATATATACCTTCTTTATCATCAATATTGGTTTTGTTTAGAATAAGGCTTTCTGGATAAATTTGTTCACTTATTGAATAAAAATTATAAGAATTAAATACACATATATCATCAATGTATCGAAACATATATTTCATATTTTTATATAGTTTAGATTTAGTTCTTACACAATTATGAGTAAATTCCTATTCTATAAAGCTAAAAACAAGTCAGCTATAATTAGGCTTTATTACCACCCATTGGAACACCTTTTACTTGTCTAAATATAGATGTCCCTACTTTTAAATAATTTTGATTTATCAAAATATTTAAGGATTCTATTAATTCAATTTTATCCATATATTTATATTTACTTGATGGTTTAATTTTTATTAGATAGGCGTTATAGTTATTATAACATATATATGTATTTCTTTTTCCGAATATAAGATTAATTTAATTTTACAAACGCTTCCTTAATATCTACTAAATCTAGATTTGTTGAAGCGTACTAAAATCGTATGTATTTGTATTTTGAAAATTTATTCCTTTTGTCTGTTCTAAAAATTCTTTTGTAGAATTAATTCTGAAATAGTAATAAATTTTAAAAAGGAACAAATCTGAAAAAGGAATAAATTTATAAAATATAAATACATACGATTTCAGTACGCTTTATACAAATCTAGATTTAGTAGATATTTAATAACCGTTAGTAAAATCAATTAATCTTATATTCTGAAAAAGATATATATATATATATATATATATATATATATATATATATATATATATATATATATATATGTTATAATAATTATAACGCCTATCTAACAAAAATTAAACCATCAAGTAAATATAAATATATGGATAAAATTGAATTAATAGAATCCTTAAATATTTTGATAAATCAAAATTATTTAAAAGTAGGGACATCTTTAAACCATTCAATCTTTGTCTCGCATGTTCTCTTCAAATATGTCCATTGCTGTTGGAAAACTCTATTTAACATAAGATACGCCGCAAAAGTATTCTCCGTAATTAGATCGTCTAGTTTTGATACGTCCGTCTTGAATTCTCTAATTTTTTCCTTCACTTGATGTTCAACATAGTTGTTCGTTCCGATGTAATTGCCTAGGTATTTGACTCCATATGTTCGGATCTGTAATCCAGTTTCCTCAAAAAGATTTGTATCTCCAATGTTTTCTCGTGTTAAAATTACACAATTTTCCGGATTTACACTGTATCCGTAAGCTGGTCCATATCGTTTTACTAGCTCCCACACCTTTACTAAATCTTATGCCTTTCCTACGCAAGCAGCATCATCTGCATACCAACAGTGCTAAGCACTAGGAGAATTTTGTCTCAGCTTTTCGATAAACGGTAAGGACGCGGCAGCAAAATTACCTTCAGAATATAAATACGTACGATTTTAGTACGCTTTATACATATTTAGATTTAGTAGATATTAAAAATGCATTAAAAAAATTATTAATCTTATATTCGGAAATAGATATACATATATATGTTATAATAATTATAACGCCTATCTAACAAAAATTAACCATCAAGTAAATATAAATATATGGATAAAATTGAATTATTAGAATCCTTAAATATTTTAATAAATCAAAATTATTTAAAGGTAGGGACATCTATATTTAGTCAAATAAAACGTGTTCCAATGGATGGTAATAGTAGACAAAAGAAAGAAAAAGATATATCGGAAATAGATATACATATATATGCTACAATAACTAATCTAGATTTAGTAGATATTAAAGAAGCGTTAGTAAAATTAATTAATCTTATATTCGGAAAAATATATACATATATATTATATATATATATATATATATATATATATATATAT